>JARQOC010000267.1:20976-103874 GCA_033576535.1 Allobates femoralis
GAGGATCCGATATTGTAGAGACCTGAATGGGGGAAAGATGAACTTACTGGTATGACATCACTTCCTGTCACATGATACAGTATGTATTGCTTCCAGGTGTGATGTAATTTCCTGTCACATGATCATCACAAACCACATATGTGGCTGCTCTGTACTGACAAGACCTGTGATGATGTCACACGGAGGGGAGGAGTCAGGGGTCACATGATCAGTTCCTCAGTGTATGCAGGACTCTGCTGTGCTGGTTGTCATGGTGATGTACAGATTGGAGCCGAGTGTGTACGAGGTGTACGGAGCGGAGCCGAGTGTGGACGAGGTGTACGGAGCGGAGCCGAATGTGTACGAGGTGTACGGAGCGGAGCCGAGTGTGTACGAGGTGTACGGAGCGGAGCCGAGTGTGTACGAGGTGTATGGAGCGGAGACGAGTGTGTACGAGGTGTACGGAGCGGAGCCGAGTGTGTACGAGGTGTATGGAGCGGTGACGAGTGTGTACGGAGCGGAGCCGAGTGTGTACGAGGTGCACGAAGCGGAGCCGAGTGTGTACGAGGTGTACGGAGCGGAGCCGAGTGTGTACGAGGTGTACGGAGCGGAGCCAAGTGTGTACGAGGTGTACGGAGCAGAGCCGTGTGTGTACGAGGTGTACGGAGCGGAGCCAAGTGTGTACGAGGTGTACGGAGCAGAGCCGAGTGTGTACGAGGTGTACGGAGCGGAGCCGAGTGTGTACGAGGTGTACGGAGCGGAGCCGAGTGTGTACGAGGTGTATGGAGCGAGAGCCGAGTGTGTACGAGGTGTACGGAGCGGAGCCGAATGTGTACGAGGTGTACGGAGCGGAGCCAAATGTGTACGAGGTGTACGGAGCGGAGCCGAGTGTGTACGAGGTGTATGGAGCGGAGACGAGTTGTGTACGGAGCGGAGCCGAGTGTGTACGAGGTGCACGAAGCGGAGCCGAGTGTGTACGAGGTGTACGGAGCGGAGCCGAGTGTGTACGAGGTGTACGGAGCGGAGCCAAGTGTGTACGAGGTGTACGGAGCAGAGCCGAGTGTGTACGAGGTGTAAGGAGCGGAGCCGAGTGTGTACGAGGTGTACGGAGCGGAGCCGAGTGTGTACGAGGTGTACGGAGCAGAGCCGTGTGTGTACGAGGTGTACGGAGCGGAGCCAAGTGTGTACGAGGTGTACGGAGCAGAGCCGAGTGTGTACGAGGTGTACGGAGCGGAGCCGAGTGTGTACGAGGTGTGCAAAGCGGGCCGAGCGTGTACGAGGTGTACGGAGCGGAGCCGTGTGTGTACGAGGTGTACGGAGCGGAGCCGAGTGTGTACGAGGTGTATGGAGCGGAGCCGAGTGTGTACGAGGTGTACGGAGCGGAACCGAGTGTGTACGAGGTGTACGGAGCGGAGCCGAATGTGTACGAGGTGTACGGAGCGGAGCCGAGTGTGTACGAGGTGTATGGAGCGGAGACGAGTGTGTACAGGCGGAGCCGAGTGTGTACGAGGTGCACGAAGCGGAGCCGAGTGTGTACGAGGTGTACGGAGCGGAGCCGAGTGTGTACGAGGTGTACGGAGCGGAGCCGAGTGTGTACGAGGTGTACGGAGCGGAGCCGAGTGTGTACGAGGTGTATGGAGCAGAGCCGAGTGTGTACGAGGTGTACGGAGTGGAGCCGAGTGTGTACGAGGTGTACGGAGCGGAGCCGAATGTGTACGAGGTGTACGGAGCGGATCCGAGTGTGTACGAGGTGTATGGAGCGGAGACGAGTGTGTACGGAGCGGAGCCGAGTGTGTACGAGGTGCACGAAGCGGAGCCGAGTGTGTACGAGGTGTACGGAGCGGAGCCGAGTGTGTACGAGGTGTACGGAGCGGAGCCAAGTGTGTACGAGGTGTACGGAGCAGAGCCGTGTGTGTACGAGGTGTACGGAGCGGAGCCAAGTGTGTACGAGGTGTACGGAGCAGAGCCGAGTGTGTACGAGGTGTACGGAGCGGAGCCGAGTGTGTACGAGGTGTACAAGGCGGGGCCGAGCGTGTACGAGGTGTACGGAGCGGAGCCGTGTGTGTACGAGGTGTACGGAGCGGAGCCGAGTGTGTACGAGGTGTATGGAGCGGAGCCGAGTGTGTACGAGGTGTACGGAGCGGAGCCGAGTGTGTACGAGGTGTACGGAGCGGAGCCGAATGTGTACGAGGTGTACGGAGCGGAGCCGAGTGTGTACGAGGTGTATGGAGCGGAGACGAGTGTGTACGGAGCGGACCGAGTGTATACGAGGTGCACGAAGCGGAGCCGAGTGTGTACGAGGTGTACGGAGCGGAGCCGAGTGTGTACGAGGTGTACGGAGCGGAGCCAAGTGTGTACGAGGTGTACGGAGCAGAGCCGTGTGTGTACGAGGTGTACGGAGCGGAGCCAAGTGTGTACGAGGTGTACGGAGCAGAGCCGAGTGTGTACGAGGTGTACGGAGCGGAGCCGAGTGTGTACGAGGTGTACAAAGCGGAGCCGTGTGTGTACGAGGTGTTCGGAGCGGAGCCGAGTGTGTACGATCTGTACAGAGCGGAGCCGAGTGTGTAAGAGGTGTACTTAGCAGAGCTGAGTGTGTACGAGGTGTATGGAGCGGAGGCAAGTGTGTACGAGGTGTTCGGATCGGAGCCGAGTGTGCACGAGGTGTACGAGAGCGGAGCGAGTGTGTACGAGGTGTACGGAGGAGCCGAGTGTGTACGAGGTGTACGGAGCGGAGCCGAGTGTACGAGGTGTACGAGCGGAGCCGAGTGTGTACGAGGTGTACGGAGCGAGCCGAGTGTGTACGAGGTGTACGGAGCGGAGCCGAGTGTGTACGAGGTGTACGGAGCGGAGCCGAGTGTGTACGAGGTGTACGGAGTGCGAGCGAGTGTGTACGAGGTGTACGGAGCGGAGCCGAGTGTGTACGAGGTGTACGGAGCGGAGCCGAGTGTGTACGAGGTGTACGGAGCGGAGCCGAGTGTGTACGAGGTTAGAGCCGAGTGTGTACGAGGTGTAGGACCGGAGCCAGTATGAAAACGGGAGGTTGTACCGAAGGAGACGGTGTGTACGAGGTGTACGGAGCTGAGTCGACTGTGTGACGAGGTGTACGGAGCGGAGCCGAGTGTGTACGAGGTGTACGGAGCGGAGCCGAGTGTGTACGAGGTGTAGGAGTGGAGCGAGTGTGTTGAGGTGTACGGAGCGAGCCGAGTGTGTACGAGGTGTACGGAGCGGAGCCGAGTGTGTACGAGGTGTAGGAGGGAGTCGAGTGTGTACGAGGTGTACGGAGCGGAGCCGAGTGTGTACAGGGTGTACGGAGCGAGCCGAGTGTGTACGAGGTGACGGAGCGAGCCGAGTGTGTACGATCTGTACGGAGCGGAGCCGAGTGTGTAGAGGTGTACTAGCAGAGCTGAGTGTGTACGAGGTGTATGGAGGAGGCAAGTGTGTACGAGGGTTCGGTCGGAGGAGTGTGCACGAGGTGTCGGAGCGGAGCCGAGTGTGTACAGGGGTACGGAGCGAGCGAGTGTGTACAGGTGTGCGGGGGGAGCCGAGTGTGTACGAGTGTACGGAGCGGAGACGAGTGGTATGAGTGTACGGAGTAGAGCGAGTGTGTACGAGGTGAGAGCGGAGCCAGTATAAACGAGGTGTACGAAGAGACGGTTGTACGAGGTGTACGGAGCTGAGTCGACTGTGTACGAGGTGACGGAGCGAGCGAGTGTGTACGAGTGTACGAGGGAGCCGTGTGACGAGGTGTACGGAGTGGAGTCGAGTGTGTACGAGGTGTACGGAGCGGAGCGAGTGTGTACGAGGTGTACGGAGCGGTAGTCGAGTGTGTACGAGGTGTACGGAGCGGAGCCGGTGTGTACGAGGTGTACAGAGCGGAGCCGAGTGTGTACAAGGTGTACGGAGCGAGGCAAGTGTGTACGAGGTGTTCGGCAGCGGACGAGTGTGGACGAGGTGTACGGAGTGGAGCCGAGTGTGTACGAGGTGTACGGACGAGCGGTGTGTACAAGGTGTACGGAGCAGAGGAGAGTGTGTAGAGGTGTTGGACGGAGCCCAGTGTGTATGAGGTGTACGGAGCGGAGCCGAGTGTGTACGAGGTGTACGGAGCAGAGCCGAGTGTTAGAGTGTATGGAGCGGAGCCCAGTGTGTATGAGGTGTACGGAGCAGGAGCCGAGTGTGTACGAGGTGTACGAGCGGAGCCGATGTGTTGAGGTGTAGGAGCGAGCCAGTTTACGAGGTGTACGAGGAGCGATGTGTACGATGTACGGAGCGAGCGATGTGTAGAGGTGTACTAGCGAGCGAGTGTGTACGAGGTGTACGGAGCGGAGCGAGTGTGTACAGGTGTACAGAGCCGAGTTGTACAAGGTGTCGGAGGGACCGAGTGTGTAGAAGTGTACGGAGGAGCGAGTGTGTACAGGTGTACGAGTAAGCCGAGTGTGTACGAGGTGTAGGAGCGACCGTATAACGAGGTGTACGAAGGGAGCGTGTGTACGAGGTGTACGGAGCGAGCGATGTGTACGAGGGTACGAGCGAGCCGAGTGTGTACGAGGTGTACGAGCGAGCCGAGTGTGTACGAGTGTACGAGTAGCGATGTGTACGAGGTGTACGGAGGAGCCGAGTGTGTACGAGGTGTAGGACGGAGCAGGTTACGAGGTGTACGAGGGACGAGTGTGTACGAGGTGTACAAGCGAGCGATGTGTACAGGTGTACGAGCGGAACCGAGTGTGTACGAGGTGTACGGAGCGGAGCCGAGTGTGTAAGAGGTGTACGGAGGAGCGAGTGTGTAAAGTGTACGAGTGGAGCCAGTGTGTTCGAGGTTCGACGGAGCCGGTGGAGAGGTGTACGGAGCGGAGCCGAGTGTGTACGAGGTGTACGGACGGAGCGAGTGTGTACAAGGTGTACGGAGCGAGCCGAGTGTGTACAAGGTGTGCGGAGCGAGCCGAGTGTGTACGAGTGTACGGAGCGAGCGAGTGTGGGTAGGAGGGCACTTAAACGAGGTGTACGAAGGAGACGCATGTGTACGAGGTGTCGGACGAGCGAGTGTACGAGGTGTACGGAGCGGAGCCGAGTGTGTACGAGGTGTACGGAGCAGAGCGAGTGTGTACAGGTGTACGAGAAGCGAGTGTGTACGAGGTGTACGGAGCGGAACGAGTGGTATGAGGTGTACGGAGAAGAGCGAGTGTGTACAGGTGAGCGAGCCAATCGATGTGTACGAGGTGTACCGAGCGGAGACGCGAGTGTGTACGAGGTGTACGGAGCGAGCGAGTGTGTACGAGGTGTACGGAGCGGAGCCGAGTGTGTACGAGGTGTACGGAGCGGAGCCGAGTGTGTACGAGTGTACGGAGGGAGTCGAGTGTGTACGAGGTTACGGAGCGAGCGGTTTTGTACGAGGTTGTACAGCGATGATGTCGATGTGTTACAGGTGTAGAGCGGAGCGCTGTATGTGTACGATGTGTACGGAGGAGCGAGCTGTGTAAAGTGGTACGGAGCAGGAGGAGTGTGTACAGTTTTCGAGAGGGGAGCCAGTGTGGACGAGGTGTACGGAGTGGAGCCGAGTGTGTACGAGGTGTACGGATCGGAGCCGAGTGTGTACAAGGTGTACGGAGCAGAGCCGAGTGTGTATGAGGTGTATGGAGCGGAGCCCAGTGTGTATGAGGTGTACGGAGCGGAGCCGAGTGTGTACGAGGTGTACGGAGCAGAGCCGAGTGTGTATGAGGTGTATGGAGCGGAGCCAGTGTGTATGAGGTGTACGGAGCGGAGCGAGTGTGTACGAGGTGTTTCAGAGCGGAGCCGAGTGTGTATGAGGTGTACGGAGCGGAGCCGAGTGTGTACGAGGTGTACGGAGCGGAGCCGAGTGTGTACGATCTGTACGGAGCGGAGCCGAGTGTGTAAGAGGTGTACTTAGCAGAGCTGAGTGTGTACGAGGTGTACGGAGCGGAGCCGAGTGGTGTACGAGGTGTACGGAGCAGAGCCGAGTTGTACAAGGTGTGCGGAGAGAGCCGAGTGTGTACGAAGTGTACGGAGCGGAGACGAGTGTGTACGAGGTGTACGGAGTAGAGCCGAGTGTGTACGAGGTGTATGGAGCGGAGCCAGTATAACGAGGTGTACGAAAGGAGACGCGTGTGTACGAGGTGTACGGAGCTGAGTCGACTGTGTACGAGTGTACGGAGCGAGCCGAGTGTGTACGGGTGTACGGAGCGGAGCCGAGTGTGTACGAGGTGTACAGAGTATAGTCGAATGTGTACGAGGTGTACGGAGCGGAGCCGAGTGTGTACGAGGTGTACGGAGCGGAGTCGAGTGTGTACGAGGTGTACGGAGCGGAGCCGAGTGTGTACGAGGTGTACAAAGCGGAGCCGAGTGTGTACAAGGTGTACAGAGCGGAACCGAGTGTGTACGAGGTGTACGGAGCGGAGCCGAGTGTGTAAGAGGTGTACGGAGCAGAGCTGAGTGTGTACAAGGTGTACGGAGTGGAGCCAAGTGTGTTCGACGTGTTCGGATCGGCCGAGTGTGGATGAGGTGTTACGGAGCGGAGCCGAGTGTGTACGAGGTGTACGGATCGGAGCCGAGTGTGTACAAGGTGTACGGAGCAGAGCCGAGTGTGTACAAGGTGTGCGGAGCAGAGCGAGTGTGTACGAGGTGTACGGAGCAGAGCCGAATGTGTTCGAGGTGTATGGAGCGGAGCCACGTATAAACGAGGTGTACCGAAAGGAGACGCATGTGTACGAGGTGTACGGAGCTGAGTCGACTGTGTACGAGGTGTACGGAGCGGAGCCGAGTGTGTACGAGGTGTACGGAGCAGAGACGAGTGTGTACATGGTGTACAGAGCAAAGTCGAGTGTGTACGAGGTGTACGGAGCGGAACCGAGTGTGTATGAGGTGTACGGAGAAGAGACGAGTGTGTACATGGTGTACAGAGCAAAGTCGAGTGTGTACGAGGTGTACCGAGCGGAACCGAGTGTGTACGAGGTGTACGGAGCAGAGCCGAGTGTGTACGAGGAGTATGGAGCGGAGCCGAGTGTGTACGAGGTGTACGGAGCCGAGCCGAGTGTGTACGGAGCAGAGCCGATGTCATGATATATGCTTTTTCCCTGTCCTGTATTTCTGCATACTATGCCATTTAATGTGTTGTAACCATTCTCCGTTCTCTATTAGCTGTATACTATGTAATTTATTGTGCTGTAATTTAACATGTTTCTTTCCCCCAGGAATTACGTTCCTGGACTGTAATGTAATTAAGCATTGGTCAACAGCTAGTGAGGGATTAGCCATTCTTCCTCCCAGCAGGTGGCTAGTCCAGTCCACATACTACCAGACACATTGGAGCCATACATTTCTAGAATCATCTGATGGAGCAAACCATTCAGTAGTAGGTGTGAACCCCTACTCCCTTTCACATGGGCTGATCCCAGGAGCCCATACTATACATTCATGTTTTAAGATCAGATGTGAGTTGACTGTGGAAGTGAAGGGAGCGAGACCTGAGCTGAGGCCAGATCTCGTCGTCCGTGGGATTGCATTGGATCCATTGAACTCTTGCAAGGACTATTGCTTTCGTTTATCTGGCACAAGGATTATTGGGAGGTTCCCGGATCTGTTTCATTTGTTTGGACTCATTGTGGACTCTGCAGATTTACCTTCATGTGTTGTTCCAGCTTTCTTGTTTAATAAATCTCCTTGGATTGATCATCGGCCGGGTGACCCTTCCTGCTCTATCGCACACCCCGTCACCATACCAGTCCCCTGTGCTAAGGTGTCCTATGAGCGTGTGTGCTATGTGCAGACTCTGTATTTTTCCTCCTTCATCCATGACTATGGAGGCACTTCACCTTCTGTTTGGGGTGCAGTACCTCCCTGTGGTGCCTTGCCATAGGGGCGCCACACCATTGTTTTCTGTTTTATATTCCTCGTTTTTATAGTTTTCATTTATTTCTCTTTTTAGATATCAATTCTTTCTGATGTGTCTCCACCTGCCGGCATTTTTCATTGGTTTACCTGTCCATCAACCATGAAGTTTGGTGTCACACAAGCTCTGATATGTTCCTTCTGCATGACTGGAGTGGCAAGGAATAATTAGAAGATCGCTACTCTGCATAAATCTTATATGGATATTGTGACTGTGCAATTATTCATCTTTTATACTAGAGAGCCTCAAAGAGACTTTGCATCCTGTGGTGACTACCCGGCCAGCTACCCGTGACTGTGACTGTGTACCAGTGAGAATGACTTAACAAGTTGCCAGTAAATACCCGTGCAGAGCAAGAAGGTCTCCTGTGTCTTATTTCCATTAAGCTGGTAAACTGTATTCCAGTCTCAACAGCAGAGTCAGTATCAAGCCTCCACCTGCCGAGCCGCCTTCCAGTGAGAAATCCATTCATCCATCCCTGCCCCAGGGATCCTGCTCCACCTAGAGAGAGCAACACCATCTGGCTGCAGTATCATCATCCCCGGAGGTCTGAAGGCAGCGCAGGTATCATTACCAGGTACCGTAGGTGGCGTCACAAACTTTATTTTATTACATTTCTTTTATTTCACATTTTTTGAGCGACCACCAGGGCCCCGGGCACAGCCACCAGTGACAGCGCCCGGGAACCGAGTACCCCACGGCCCTGGGGTGGGTCCACGTACTGCGCAGCTTCAAGTTCAGCCTGTGGAATACGAGGAATGACAGGTTTGTCGTCATACCTGGCACTTTGCAGATGGCTGCGAGCCAGGCTGGGGGCGCACATCTGGGTTTCAATATCACGCCCATCGGGGCACGATAAACAATACAGGAGGCGGCGAAGGGACCAAAAGAGGACGCCCGGGGGAGCTAGTAACGGTAACCCCCCTGTTCATTATCATAGAAAGTAAGTAATAAAAATGTTTTATTAATCAGTCACAGCTCACATTTAGCACAGAAAAAGATAGTTAAAGTAGTGATAGGAAGGTGCAGGGACAGGTAGTGATAACCGGGGGGGCTTTATGGAGGTGACAGGTTCACTTTAATAATAATACATGTTATTTCTATAGGGCCAACATATTGGGCAGCACTTTACAATTCAGAGGGGACATGTACAGACAATAAAGACATTATAGAGGAACACATCAATCACCCAGAGCAGCGAGGGCCGCGCTCACAAGCTACAATCTAAGGAGAACTGGAATTATCAATATCTAATTATAATAGAAAGTTCTTCATGTTCCACCAGGTTGTTTGTGCTCTGAAATATCACATTCTGGATACAAAAGAAAAAGCCTTTACATGATAGAAAATGTGTTCAAAGCCCTTGTGTGGAGGTGACGAGCCGAGGATGGAGATGCTTCACCCCAAAAGTAACAACACAGGGGGATTGTCAACTCCGAATCTCCTGCTCTATTCTGGGATTGGGAGTTATGATATAGAGGGAGGAGGAAACATTCAATGCACATTAGAGATTGCATTTTATTTGCTTTTTGGATTGTGGCCAAAAGTATTGACACCCCTGCAATTCTGTCAGATAATACTCAGTTTCCTCCTGAAAATGATTGCAATCACAAATTCTTTGCTATTATTATCTTCATTTAATTTGTCTTCAATGAAAAAACACAAAAGAGAATTGTCCTAAAGCCAAATTGGATCTAATTCCACCAAACATAAAAAAGGGGGTGGACAAAAGTATTGGCACTGTTAGAAATATCATGTGATGCTTCTGTAATTTGTGTAATTAACAGCACCTGTAACTTACCTGTGGCACCTAACAGGTGTTGGCAATAACTAAATCACACTTGCAGCCAGTTGACATGGATTAAAGTTGACTCAACCTCTGTCCTGTGTCCTTGTGTGTACCACATTGAGCATGGAGAAAAGAAAGAAGACCAAAGAACTGTCTGAGGACTTGAGAAACCAAATTGTGAGGAAGCATGAGCAATCTCAAGGCTACAAGTCCATCTCCAAAGACCTGAATGTTCCTGTGTCTACTGTGCGCAGTGTCATCAAGAAGTGTAAAGCCCATGGCACTGTGGCTAACCTCCCTAGATGTGGACGGAAAAGAAAAATTGACGAGAGATTTCAACGCAAGATTGTGCGGATGGTGGATAAAGAACCTCGACTAACATCCAAACAAGTTCAAGCTGCCCTGCAGTCCGAGGGTACAACAGTGTCAGCCCGTACTATCCGTCGGTGTCTGAATGAAAAGGGACTGTATGGTAGAGACCCAGGAAGACCCCACTTCTTACCCCGAGACATAAAAAAGCCAGGCTGGAGTTTGCCAAAACTTACCTGAGAAAGCCTAAAACGTTTTGGAAGAATGTTCTCTGGTCAGATGAGACAAAAGTAGAGATTTATGGGCAAAGGCATCAACATAGAGTTTACAGGGAAAAAAAGAGGCATTCAAAGAAAAGAACACGGTCCCTACAGTCAGACATGGCGGAGGCTCCCTGATGTTTTGGGGTTGCTTTGCTGCCTCTGGCACTGGACTGCTTGACCGTGTGCATGGCATTATGAAGTCTGAAGACTACCAACACATTGTGCAGCATAATGTAGGGCCCAGTGTGAGAAAGCTGGGTCTCCCTCAGAGGTCATGGCTCTTCCAGCAGGACAATGACCCAAAACACACTTCAAAAAGCACTAGAAAATGGTGTGAGAGAAAGCACTGGAGACTTCTAAGGTGGCAGCAATGAGTCCAGACCTGAATCCCATAGAACACCTGTGGAGAGATCTAACAATGGCAGTTTGGAGAAGGCGCCTTCACATATCAGGGACCTGGAGCAGTTTGCCAAAGAAGAATGGTGTAAAATTCCAGCAGAGCATTGTAAGAAACTCATTGATGGTTACCAGAAGCGGCTGATCGCAGTTATTTTGGCTAAAGGTTGTGCAACCAAGGATTAGGCTGAGGGTGCCAATACTTTTGTCCGGCCCATTTTTGGAGTTTTGTGTGAAATGATCAATGTTTTGCTTTTTGCTTCATTCTCTTTTGTGTTTTTTCATTGAAGATAAATTAAATGAAGACAATAATAGCAAAGAATTTGTGATTGCAATCATTTTCAGGAAGAAACTGAGTATTATCTGACAGAATTGCAGGGGTGTCAATACTTTTGGCCACAACTGTATTAGTAACTGCATATTACTAATTCTAACATATCGGATTGTTTAGACTATAAGACGCACATCTACATGGGAGAAAGAATGAAAGTGTGTATCCGAACCTTCTTCAACAACATGTGGTTCCTTACTTGTGTTCAGCTCTCAATCAGCAGCAATGTTAATGCAGGACAATGTCCCCTGTCACACAGCCAAAACAAAGTACCTCGTGGTCCGAGCTGCTGTGTTCGTATGATGTATAAACCAGACACAGCGGTATGTCTGGGTATAGTAGTAGCTGTTTATTTTCCGACGAGTTTCAGAGTCATATCCCTGAGGAAGGAGTTTGGGATATGACTCTGAAACGCGTCGGAAAATAAACAGCTACTACTATACCCAGACATACCGCTGTATCTGGTTTATACATCATAAGAACACAGCAGCTCGGACCACGAGGTACTTTGTCCTATTGGAAGCTTATCGTGACCACAGTGACCTGTGGAGGTGCGGTCCTGGCAGCAGCTGTATTGTTCTGAGCGATCACGTGTGCTACACAACCCTATCAGGTGAGCAGTGTCATGATATGTAGTTTTGCCCTGTCCTCTGGTTTCTATAAGATGCAACTTAACTCTCTCCTTCCCCCACTCCTTGCAGCCTGAGCCATAATGTAATTTAGGCTTGTGTCAACAGCTAGTGGAATCCCCCCTATTGTTTCCTAAGCAGAAGATAACCTACAATACACATCCTTGTAGACATTCCGGGGCCGACCAGTCTAGAATCTTCAGATGGACCCCTACCCCCTTCATGGGCTGCTCCCAGGAGCTCAGACAATCCATTCTTATTTTTAAGGGAGATCAGAGTTGGCTGTGGACAGGACAGGAGCGAGACCTGAGCTGAGGCCAGATCTCGTCGTCCGTGGGATTGTGTGGAATCCATTGGACTCGTTTGGACTATTGCTTTGTTATCCGGCACAAGGATTATCGGGAGGTGCCCCGAATCTGTTTCCGTTGGACTAATTGTGGACTCTGTAGATCTACCTGCCTGTGTTCCAGCGTTCTTGTTAATAAATCTGTTGGATCGTCCCTAGGCCTGTTGCCCCTTCTTGCTCTGCCTTACACCCCGTCACAAACTGGTTGGCAGCGCTGGGATCAGAGCAGAAGGAATGGAGGACAACGGCCCATCAACATCGGGAACCAGCACTGCAGAGTACAAGAACTGGACTGTGGGGAATCTGCAAACAAAGGCCCGGGAAGTAGGAGTCCGTTTCAAAGGACTCTCCAAGGAGCAGCTGATTGAGGCCTTGGAAGGAGCTCGCCTGCAAGATGAGGCTGAGGAAGCATCCCCACAGCAAATGGAGGAAAGACAGCAGCCGGAGGTAAATACACGGAAAAGTCAGTGGGTTGTGTGGTACGAGGAGGAGATGGCCTTGCTGGGAGATGAGGCCACCATAGAAGATAAGCGGGAGGCCATTCGCGGAGCTAAAGAGAGGGCATTACTGGAGAGGCAGCTCGCTGTGGAAGCAGCTAGAAGCTCCAGACAGACTGTAACCCCAGCACCCACCATGAGGGAACTCCCCAGAGTGTCCCGCAAAGACTTCAAGCAGTTTAATGAGGCTGCAGGTGACATTGAGGGCTTCTTCCAGGACTTTGAGCATCAGTGTCGTTTAATGGAAGTCCCGGAAAGGGAGCGAGTCCGACATCTGGTGGGGCTCTTAGAGGGTGGAGCTGCGGAAGCCTATAGAGCTATGGACCCTCGGTGGAACTGTGAGTATGTGGAGATTAAACAGACTATTCTAGAACATTATGCTGTGACGCCAGACACTTACAGGACTCAGTTCCGCTCCTTAGCCTGTGATGGGGAAGTGTCTTTCAAGTTGTATGCCCACAGACTCAAACAAATATGTCATCGCTGGCTGGAGGGAGAGGAGGCCTTAACCTGGGAGACCTTCCTCCAGGTTATTCTAAAGGAGCAGTTTTATGCCAAGTGCCCTGCTGAGATCCGGGAATGGGTGCGTGAGAGGAGACCAGCCACAGTGGAGCAAGCTGCAGCTCTAGCTGATGAGGCTCTCACCATCAAGCCTCAGTGGAGGTATCTGCTGGAGGATGGAGAGAGGCCCACCAGCTCCCCCACACCGGTGGTCCCTTGCCCTGCTATTCCCATTGTGCATCGTTCCCCTAAGCCACCACCTCATGTTGATGCCCATGAGACTGTGCCTCCAGTTGCTCCTACAGCGTCTTTTGGACTACGACGAGGAGAGAAAGCAGCAGAGCGCAGGTGTTATGGTTGTGGGCATCCCGGCCATCTGCAGGCCTCATGCCCAGCCATCCAATGGAGGAGTCGTCCTCAAACACCTACAGCACCTTCAGGTGGGAGCCGACTGCCAGGTCCCCTTACACCCCGCCCAAGAGGGAGCTTTGGAAGTGGAAGGATCCCCGAGCGCAGATGTTTTGGATGTGGGCAGTCTGGGCATTTGCAAGCCCAATGTCCAGGTGTTTGGAGGCAGAACAGCTACAGACCGCCTTTGCCTGTTCATTATCTACAGGCACCCTCACCAGGAGAAGGTCTGGATTCAGTCCCTGAGAACTTGCCGAGTGACTCTGATATCCTGGCTCCCCTACCAGGAGTTTATGGGGTGCGGCCCGCAGCAACAAAGACTCCTGCTCATCGAGGTCAGCACTTGCAGGAGGTCGTGCTGGATGGACAGAGACTTGTTGGATTTTGTGACTCGGGGGCTTTCCTCACTCTGGTTGATCCCCGAGTGGTTCGGCCTGAGGCAATCCATAGAGGACCTGGGATTGTCATTGAACTGGCTGGTGGACAATGGAGGACTATTCCCAAAGCCACTGTGGATCTGAACTTTGGCTTTGGGGTCAGACGATGTGTGGTTGGTGTGATGAGCGGCCTTCCAGCAGATGTCATTCTGGGCAATGATGTGGGGCAGCTACAATGCCAATTTGTGGCTGCATGAAGCCGAGTGTAAGACCCACTATGACTGTGTGTACTTAACAAGCGACCTGTAGAGGTCCCTAGTACGTACACAAATTGAGGGGGGAAGGGATTGTCATGATATGTAGTTTTGCCCTGTCCTCTGGTTTCTATAAGATGCAACTTAACTCTCTCCTTCCCCCACTCCTTGCAGCCTGAGCCATAATGTAATTTAGGCTTGTGTCAACAGCTAGTGGAATCCCCCCTATTGTTTCCTAAGCAGAAGATAACCTACAATACACATCCTTGTAGACATTCCGGGGCCGACCAGTCTAGAATCTTCAGATGGACCCCTACCCCCTTCCTGGGCTGCTCCCAGGAGCTCAGACAATCCATTCTTATTTTTAAGGGAGATCAGAGTTGGCTGTGGACAGGACAGGAGCGAGACCTGAGCTGAGGCCAGATCTCGTCGTCCGTGGGATTGTGTGGAATCCATTGGACTCGTTTGGACTATTGCTTTGTTATCTGGCACAAGGATTATCGGGAGGTGCCCCCGAATCTGTTTCCGTTGGACTAATTGTGGACTCTGTAGATCTACCTGCCTGTGTTCCAGCGTTCTTGTTAATAAATCTGTTGGATCGTCCCTAGGCCTGTTGCCCCTTCTTGCTCTGCCTTACACCCCGTCACAAGCAGTTCCTAAGTTACACCATCATAACCTGTCTCCTAAGGATAAGACCCTATTTTGCGCATTCTCACCCCTTTCTTACACAGCCAAAACAGGGAAAGCAGCTCCTTTATCAGAAAACAAGGGATCAATGAAATGGTCGATCCCTCATCTAAACCCAATGGGAAATCTTTGGTGACAAAGTTATGGTCAAGAAACCCACAAGAGTCACAGAATTGTGGAAGAGACTGGAAGAAGAGTGGTGCAAAATCCCCTCAGAGCAATGTGAGAGACTAGTGATGTCCTGTGGGCGCAGATGTGATGAAGTCATTCAAAGCAAAGGCCTGTACACAGCAAAGACCTGTACAAAGCAAAGGCCCGTATACAGCAAATGCCTGTACACAGCAAAGGCCCGTACATTTCCTACTGATTGGTGACTGTTGTAACCTTCACAACATTTAGTGTTAATCTTCCTCTGTCTACAGTCATTGCTGTTCTCTGATCATCAGATTTTGTGTAAAATAAAGGTTATAAGTTGATAAACTTTGGTTATTTTGGAAATCCCTGTTCTAGAGGCTGGTGCCTCCCGTACACCAGATCCTTCACATGTTCATCAGTGTAGATCACATTCTGTCTGAGAGATCAAGTGATCCCACATTGTTGTGTAATTGTGATCCCCAGTATAGATCAGTGCGGGGCAGGAGGACAGAGAGACGTTTTCTCAGTGATCGGGAAGGACACTGTCTCAGTATTCTCCTCCATCACAGGACGCTGCATCCGGACTAGAAGAGGCTCTCACTTATTAACACGATTTTTATTATTAAAAGAGTCTTATAGTCCAGAAAATACGGAATGTGCTAAATAATTTCCCCTCATTTAATTATACGACTCTCATGTTATTTGTACAATTTGTCCACACAATATATAATTTCTCCTAGTGCGAGTTATTCTTGATGATAAACAAAACATGAATTTCCAGTAATTCTTTTTTACATTTCAGTCATGATAATGGCTACTGCCTGTGTGAGTTCTCTGGTGCCTGACAAGATTACATTTATCTGCAAAACATTTCCCACATTCTGAACATGAAAAAGACTTCTCCCCTGTGTGAGCTCTCTGGTGCCTGACAAGATGTGATTTATCTGCAAAACATTTCCCACATTCTGAACATGAAAAAGGCTTCTCCCCTGTGTGAGTTCTCTGATGTCTAACAAAATATGACTTATCTGCAAAAAATTTCCCACATTCTGAACATGAAAAAGGCTTCTCCCCTGTGTGAGTTCTCTGATGTCTAACAAAATTAGATTTATCTGCAAAACATTTCCCACATTCTGAACATGAAAAAGGCTTCTCTCCTGTGTGACCTCTCTGATGTCTAACAAAATATGATTTATCTGCAAAACATTTCCCACATTCTGAACATGAAAAAGGCTTCTCCCTTGTGTGAGTCCTCTGGTGAATAACAAGATCTGATTTCTCTACAAAACATTTCCCACATTCTGAACATGAATAAGGCTTCTCCCCTGTGTGACTGCTCAGATGTGTAACAAGATCTGACTTATGTGTAAAACATTTCCCACATTCTGAACAAAAGAGTGGTTTCTCCCCTATGTGAGTTTTTTGGTGCCTAACAAGACTAGATTTATCGGCAAACCATTTCCCACATTCTGAACATGAATAAGGCTTCTCCCCTGTGTGAGTTCTCTGATGTATAACAAGATATGATTTATGTACAAAACATTTCCCACATTCTGAACATGGAAAAGGCTTCTCTCCTGTGTGAGTTCTCTGGTGAATAACAAGAACTGATTTATCTACAAAACATTTCCCACATTCTGAACATGAAAATGGCTTCTCCCCTGTGTGACCTCTCTGATGTATAACAAGATCTGATTTCTGTACAAAACATTTCCCACATTCTAAACATGAGAAAGGCTTCTCCCCTGTGTGACTGCTCTGATGTCTAACAAGATATGATTTCTGTACAAAACATTTCCCACATTCTGAACATGAAAAAGGCTTCTCCCCTGTGTGACTTCTCTGGTGAATAATAAGAACTGATTTATCTGCAAAACATTTCCCACATTCTGAACATGAAAAAGGCTTCTCCCCTGTGTGACTGCTCTGATGTCTAACAAGATCTGATTTCTGTGCAAAACTTTTCCCACATTCTGAACATGAGAAAGGCTTCTCCCCTGTGTGACTGCTCTGATGTCTAACAAGACATGATTTCTGTGCAAAACATTTCCCACATTCTGAACATGAGAAAGGCTTCTCCCCTGTGTGACTGCTCTGGTGCCTAACAAGATGTGATTTGTTTACAAAACATTTCCCACATTCTGAACATGAAAAAGGCTTCTCCCCTGTGTGACTGCTCTGATGTCTAACAAGATCTGATTTCTGTACAAAACATTTCCCACATTCTAAACATGAGAAAGGCTTCTCCCCTGTGTGATTTCTCTGATGTACAACAAGATTAGATTTCTGTACAAAACATTTCCCACATTCTAAACATGAGAAAGGCTTCTCCCCTGTGTGAGTTCTCTTGTGTTTAGAAAGATTTGATTTCTGTACAAAACATTTCCCACATTCTGAACATGAAAAAGGCTTCTCTCCTGTGTGACTTCTCTGGTGTGTAACAAGATGTGATTTATTTACAAAACATTTCCCACATTCTGAACATGAATGTGGCTTCTTCCCAATATGACTTGTCTGATGACTAACAAGATCTGATTTCTGGTTAAAGTGTTTTCTCCACTTGGAACAAGAAAATCTCTTTTTCTCTGTGTGAATTTTTTGATGTTTAACAAAAGATGTTTTGAGGGGAAAACTATTTCCATATTCTGAAGGTGAAAGTGGCTTCATTGCGTTAAGAGCATTTGTTTTTTTAATGCCTCTTTTGTGAGGTTTATTCTTCTTAGTAGTCTGTGATGATTCAGCACATTGGACCTGTTTCATAGGATCAGATGACAGATCTTTGCTGTGAAGGGATGATGGGATATCTGGAGTAATGACATTCACATCAATTGTATCCTGGGTGGTTTCTAGTTCATCTGATTTATAAATTGAAGATGTCAGTTCTCCTTCTGATCTCCTGGTACAGTCATCTGACAAGAATAAATACAATTATTATTTTTAAATAAAATATACCTGAAATTAATATTTTTTAAAATTTCTACTTAAAATGTAAATTGTCACTTCAGTGTTGAAGTTGGTGAACTCTAGTGCCACCTAATAAAGGTAGCAATCCTACAAGTCATAACTGACTCTTTAACAAGCCTTTTAATATGACTTAGGATTTGTGCCAGATCAGAACCCCAAACTGCAGACGCTGCGTTTCAGGGTGATTGCCCCTCATCAGTGCAGTGTGTGGGATTCTGATCTGGATGTATGAGAGGCTAAGACAAGGTCTGGGAGAATAGCTATTCTCCTTATAGAGGAGGTGACGGATCTGCAGGAACAGGTGGTGCAGTAGCTGTGATATATCGCGGGTCTGCTGGTCTCTGCCCAGGCTTAGACCCTGCTGGAACCCATGATTTCCCTCCTTGATAAGTTTTTTTGGGGGGCGTGATAAGTTTTGCTCATTCCAGGAGACCTGCAAGTTATACTTCAGGCTGAGCCCTCGTTCTTCAGGGAGCGAAGAATAGAGAGTGGGGATCGTTGTCTCCCTGTTGCGAGGAGGTCCCCAGTCCTGGGCTTTCCCTCTACCGATCAACTATCTATCTATGTGGTTGGTAGATGAGGTTTTTTGTGGCTTTGACCCTACTCTATGGAGACCCCGATGGCATCTCTCTGGCAGTGTCGAATCTCTGTAGAGTACGGCAGGGGATGCGGCCGGATGGGGACTACTTTTTGGAGTTATGGAGGTGGGACGTGGCCGGCTGAGCAGTACTGTTCAGAGTTCCGGAGGTGGCCACGGACACCCAATGGAATGACCCGGCTCTTAGGTGTCAGATCTGTCAAGGGATGTCTAGTAATGGAATAAAGCGATGTTTGGGTGAGCGCTGGGATATGAAGACAGCTACACTTCAACAAGTGTTTTACCTGTAAGTTTATTGTTCAGATCACACTAGGTCCTCTCCCACAACATGTTTCGACGCTCAGGGCGTCTTCCTCAAGTGGATATCAGACCTTACATTTGGTATCCTTATAAATCATCCATTAACCAATCCCTTGCTTTTAGGTTGAAAATAGACTTTTTAACTCTTTCCTATCCAAATGTCTAAATAGCTATATAAGCAGTTCTATTTAATGCACAATACGAGCCCTTTTTATTCTATTGCACAACTGCCCGTTCTTTTGTGACAAAAACATAACTATTCATCCAGGAGTACATTAAAAATTCAAGATAGTAAAAACACTTCAATATTATTACACAAAATCCACCTATTAGATACACATAATTATTACACTTAAAAAATTCACATGAAAATTACATATAAAAATTTCATATAAAAATTACATATAAAAAATACATATACAAATTATTAAAACATCATGAAATCTATACAAACGATCTGATCTTAAAAGAAGACTTCTGCAAATGGTAATTATGGGTTTATATATTATTCTCTATTGAGAGATTAAGGCCCTCTGGTGCCAATGTACCCATTTTAAAAATCCAATACATTTCTTTCTTATTCAATTTCTCAATCCTATCATGCACTTCCTCACTTATTTGTTCTAGGATTATTAATGTAAGACTGGTGGGATCCCTTTCATGTATCTGATGATAGTGTCTTGAGATGCTGTGATTTAAATACCCCTTTCTGATATTTGATCTGTGCTTACTCAGCCTAGCCTGCATTGTCTGGATCGTTCTACCTATATATTGGAGTTTGCAGGGACACTCCAACATATATATTACAAATTGTGATCTACAATCCATTCTCTGTTTAATTGGGAACGATTCCTCAGTTGTATTGGATGTGAACTTATTACATCCATGTACAATGCTATTGCAACATTCACATCGTCGTGAGTTGCATTTATAGCACCCATTTTTTATTTTTTCATTGGTCTTTGTTTGTTGTTCTTTGCTCCCAATGTTCATATTTTGTATTTTGTTCGGGGCTATTAAGGCCTGGAGGGTTCTCCCTCTTCTAAAAATAATCTCTGGTTTTTCTGTTATAATTTTTGAGAGGATGGGGTCCCCCTTTAAAATAAACCAGTATTTACCCAAAATTGTGTAAATTTCCCTATATGATTGATTGAAAGTTGTTACTAGATTACACCTATAATTTACAATGTCGTTCTCCCCTTCTTTCATTTTTCTTTCTTTATTTAATTCCATTTGCTTAATTATCTCACTGTGTGCGGTTCTTACTTCTAGTATAAGCATCTGCTAGGAGTCTGCTCGGGTATCCTCTCCTCTCTAAACCTTCTCTTTAGTGTAGAGGCTTCTTGTTTGAATTTAATCTCATTTGTACAGTTTTTTCTGATTCTGAGGTACTGTCCATAAGGTATATTTTTAATCCAGGTGGGCAGGTGGCTACTATTAAACTCCAGGTAACTATTTACATCCACATTTTTGAAAAAAGTGGATGTGGTTATCTCTCCCTCCTCATTGATGGTAATCATGAGGTCCAGGAACTGTATATTTTTGTCTGAGATATTCATAGTGAAAAAAAGGAGGAGGAAGCAACAGATTTTGTGAATTCATTAAACTTAAATAACTGGGGACTTTTTTTCACTATGAATAGAATTGATTTTGTTGGAAAATAATTATGACATGGTGGGGATTTCGGAGACTTGGCTGGACGAGAGCCAGGACTGGGCTGTTAATTTACAGGGCTATTGTCTGTTCAGAAATGACCGTACAAATAGGCGAGGAGGAGGTGTATGTTTATACGTAAAATCATCCTTAAAACCCATCCTGCGTGATAATATAGGTGAATCTAATGGAAATGTAGAGTCCCTGTGGATGGAGATAAGGGGAGGGGGAAAAAATAATAAATTACTGATAGGGGTTTGTTATAAGTCCCCAACAATAATGGAAGTGGAGGAGAATATCCTCATAAAGCAAATAGATGAAGCAGCGACTCAGGGAGAAGTCATTATTATGGGGGACTTCAACTACCCTGAAATACATTGGGGATCAGAAACCTGCAGTTCCAGCAAAGGTAATAAGTTTTTGAAAACTATGAGAGACAATTACCTTTCACAACTGGTTCAGGACCCAACAAGAAGGGGGGCACTGCTGGACCTAATATTAACCAACAGGCCGGACCGCATATCAAATATACGGGTTGGAGGTCAATTGGGTAATAGTGATCATAACTTAATAAGCTTTCAAGTATCCTTTACTAAGACGTGTAGTAGAGGGGCTACAAGGACACTAAACTTCAGGAAGGCAAATTTCCAACGGTTGAGAGATGATCTTAGTGCAATAAATTGGGACGATGTCCTATAATAATAATAATAATAATAATAAAGCTTTATTTATATAGCGCCAACATATTCCGCAGCGCTTTACAATGTAGGGTTAGCGTACAGAAAATATGTCCTGAGACATAAAGGTACACAAAGCAAATGAGAGATGTTTATTAGCATTCTGAATAGGGCCTGTGCACAATATATACCCTATGGGAATAAGCATGTTAGAAATAGGAGGAAACCACTATGGCTAAATAAAGCGGTAAGAAGTGCAATATGTGACAAAAAGAAAGCATTTAGGGAATTAAAGCAAGTAGGTAGTGATGAAGCATTATTAAATAAACTAGCTGTGAGCCCGATGCAAATGCATCGGGTGTCTAGAATATGTTTATTTTTTTTTTAAAGATTTTTAAATAATAATCGCATCATCAATAGCAATGATATTAGCAATAGCATTATTATTAGCAGTATTAATAGCAGTAATAGCATTATTAATAGCATTAATAGCATTATTAATAGAATTAATAGCATTAATAGTATTATTAATAGCATGAATAACATTATTAATAGCATGAATAGCATTAATAGTATTATTAATAGCATTAATAGCATTATTAATAGCAATATTATTAGCATTAATAGCATTTTGAATAGCATAAATAGCATGATTATTAGCCTTAATAGCATTATTAATGGCGTTAATATGATTATTATTAGCATTATTAACATTAATATTAGCATTAATAGCATAATTATTAGCATTAATAGCATTTTTATTAGCAGTAATTGTTATTTTTATATTTATTTATTTATTATTATTTTTTTTTATTTGTTATTTTTAATTTTTGTTTAAGATTTTCGCGGCCGCACCTGCCGCAAGTGCAAAACCGCACTTGCCGCACCTGCCGCAAGTCCCCCTATACTTTCTATGGAGATTACCGCAACCACGCCGCAAGTGTAACCGTATGCGGCAAACGCGGCAGATGCGGTTACACTTGCGGCGCGGTTGCGGTAATCCCCATAGAAAGTATAGGGGGACTTGCGGCAGGTGCGGCAAGTGCGGTTTTGCACTTGCGGCAAGTGCGGTCGCGAAAAAAAAAACGCAGTCAGCCGTCAGTCAGGGGCACAGGGGCACTGGGGCACAGGGGCACTGGGGCACAGGGGCACTGGGGCACAGGGGCACAGGCTCCGGAGCACTGTGTCAGCATGTGCTGACAGCAGCTGCTCCGGAGCGGGATGACAGGGGCACAGGCTCCGGAGCACTGTGTCAGCATGTGCTGACAGCAGCTGCTCCGGAGCGGGCACAGGGGCACTGGGGCACTGGGGCACAGGGGCACAGGCTCCGGAGCACTGTGTCAGCATGTGCTGACAGCAGCTGCTCCGGAGCGGGATCACAGGGGCACAGGCTCCGGAGCACTGTGTCAGCATGTGTTGACAGCAGCTGCTCCGGAGCGGGATGACAGGGGCACAGGGGCACAGGCTCCGGAGCACTGTGTCAGCATGTGCTGACAGCAGCTGCTCCGGAGCGGGATCACAGGGGCACTGGGGCACAGGGGCACTGGGGCACAGGGGCACAGGGGCACTGGGGCACAGAGGCACAGGGGCACAGGCTCCGGAGCACTGTGTCAGCATGTGCTGACAGCAGCTGCTCCCGGAGCGGGATCACAGGGGCACAGGGGCACTGGGGCACAGGGGCACAGAGGCACAGGGGCACTGGGGCACAGGGGCACAGGCTCCGGAGCACTGTGTCAGCATGTGCTGACAGCAGCTGCTCCGGAGCGGGATGACAGGGGCACAGGCTCCGGAGCACTGTGTCAGCATGTGCTGACAGCAGCTGCTCCGGAGCGGGATCACAGGGGCACAGGGGCACAGGCTCCGGAGCACTGTGTCAGCATGTGTTGACAGCAGCTGCTCCGGAGCGGGATGACAGGGGCACAGGCTCCGGAGCACTGTGTCAGCATGTGCTGACAGCAGCTGCTCCGGAGTGGGATCACAGGGGCACAGGGGCACTGGGGCACAGGGGCACAGGGGCACAGAGGCACAGGGGCACAGGCTCCGGAGCACTGTGTCAGCATGTGCTGACAGCAGCTGCTCCGGAGCGGGATCACAGGGGCACTGGGGCACAGGGGCACTGGGGCACAGGGGCACAGAGGCACAGGGGCACTGGGGCACAGGGGCACAGGCTCCGGAGCACTGTGTCAGCATGTGCTGACAGCAGCTGCTCCGGAGCGGGATCACAGGGGCACAGGGGCACAGGCTCCGGAGCACTGTGTCAGCCTGTGCTGACAGCAGCTGCTCCGGAGCGGGATGACAGCGGCGAGGGGTCGCAATGCCCGCTACGCGGGCAATGCCTCGTACGTGGTGACGTCACAGTGTGACATAGCCACGGCGTGCCGGGGTCCGACACGAAAATGCCTACGGCAATTATATAGTAGATACAGAAAATTAAATAACATTTGTAAAAAGCAAATCAAGGCAGCAAAGATTGAGACAGAGAGACTCATTGCCAGAGAAAGTAAAAAGAATCCCAAAATATTTTTTAACTACATAAATAGTAAGAAACTAAAAAATGATGGTGTTGGCCCCTTTAAAAATAGTCTGGGTGAAATGGTGGATGAGGATGAGGAAAAAGCCAATATGCTAAATGACTTTTTTTCAACAGTATTTACACAAGAAAATCCCATGACAGACAATATGATCAGTGATAACAAAAAGTCTCAATTAAATGTCACCTGCTTAACCCAAGAGGAAGTACGGCATCGTCTAAAAATCACTAAAATTGACAAATCCCCGGGTCCGGATGGGATACACCCCAGAGTGCTGCAGGAATTAAGTACTGTCATAGATAGACCATTATTTTTAATATTTAAAGATTCCATAATAACAGAGTCTGTACCACAGGACTGGCGTATAGCAAATGTGGTGCCAATATTCAAAAAGGGGACAAAAACTGAACTTGGAAATTATAGGCCAGTAAGCTTAACCTCTACTGTGGGTAAAATCCTAGAGGGTTTTCTAAGAGATACTATACTGGAGTATCTGAAGAAAAATAACCTCATGACCCATTATCAACATGGTTTTACGAGGGACCGTTCCTGTCAAACTAATCTGATAAGCTTCTATGAAGAAGTTCTGGACTGGACCAACGAAATGCAGTGGATGTGGTGTATATGGACTTTTCAAAAGCTTTTGATACGGTGCCACACAAAAGGTTGATACATAAAATGAGGGCAATGGGGATAGGGGAAAATATGTGTAAGTGGGTTAAGAACTGGCTTAGTGATAGGAAACAAAGGGTGGTTATTAATGGAACACACTCAGAATGGGTCACAGTTAACAGTGGGGTACCACAGGGGTCAGTGTTGGGCCCGCTTCTATTTAATATATTTATTAATGACCTTGTAGGGGGCATACGGAGTAGAATCTCAATATTTGCAGATGACACTAAACTCTGCAGGGTAATCAATGCAGAGGAGGACAATTTTATATTACAGGAGGATTTATGTAAACTAGAAGCTTGGGCTGCTAAATGGCAAATGCGCTTTAATGGGGATAAATGTAAAGTCATGCACTTGGGCAGAGGAAACAAAAGGTATAATTACGTGCTTAATTGTAAAACACTGGGCAAAACTGTCACTGAAAAAGACCTGGGTGTATGGGTAGATGACAAACTCACATTTAGTGGCCAGTGTCAGGCAGCTGCTGCAAAGGCAAATAAAATAATGGGATGCATTAAAAGAGGTATAGATGCTCATGAGGAGAACATAATTTTACCTCTATACAAGTCACTAGTGCGACCACACTTAGAATACTGTGTACAATTCTGGTCTCCGGTGTATAAGAAAGACATAGCTGAACTAGAGCGGGTCCAGAGAAGAGCGACAAAAGTCATTAGAGGACTAAGGGGTCTGCAATATCAAGACAGATTATTAGAGGACTGAGGGGTCTGCAATACCAAGACAGGTTATTATACTTGGGGTTATTTAGCTTGGAAAAACGAAGGTTTAGGGGTGATCTTATAATAATGTATAAATATATGAGGGGACAGTACAGAGACCTTTCTAATGATCTCTTTACTCTTAGGCCTGAGACTGGGACAAGGGGGCATCCTCTACGTCTGGAGGATAGAAGGTTTAACCATAATCACAGACGTGGATTCTTTACTGTAAGAGCAGTGACACTATGGAGCTCTCTGCCACATGATGGTGTAATGAGTGAGTCACTACTAACATTTAAGAAGGGCCTGGATGCCTTTCTTGAAAACTATAATATTACCAGTTATACATACTAGATTCTTTGATAGGGCGTTGATCCAGGGATCTAGTCTGATTGCCGAATCTGGAGTCAGGGAGGAATTTTTTCCCCCAATGTGGAGCTTAGTCTTGCCACATGGGGTTTTTTTGCCTTCCTCTGGATCAACATGTTAGGCTATGGGTTGAACTAGATGGACTTAAGGTCTTCCTTCAACCTTAAATACTATGTTACTATGTAATATCTCAGACAAAAATATACAGTTCCTGGACCTCATGATTACCATCAATGAGGAGGGAGAGATAACCACATCCACTTTTTTCAAAAATGTGGATGTAAATAGTTACCTGGGGTTTAATAGTAGCCACCTGCCCACCTGGATTAAAAATATACCTTATGGACAGTACCTCAGAATCAGAAAAAACTGTACAAATGAGATTAAATTCAAACAAGAAGCCTCTACACTAAAGAGAAGGTTTAGAGAGAGAGGATACCCGAGCAGACTCCTAGCGGATGCTTATAATAGAAGTAAGAACCGCACACAGAGTGAGATAATTAAGCAAATGGAATTAAATAAAGAAAGAAAAATGAAAGAAGGGGAGAACGACATTGTAAATTATAGGTGTAATCTAGTAACAACTTTCAATCAATCATATAGGGAAATTTACACAATTTTGGGTAAATACTGGTTTATTTTAAAGGGGGATCCCATCCTCTCAAAAATTATAACAGAAAAACCAGAGATTATTTTTAGAAGAGGGAGAACCCTCCAGGCCTTAATAGCCCCGAACAAAATAAAAAATATGAACATTGGGAGCAAAGAACAATAAACAAAGACTAATGAAAAAAATAAAAAATGGGTGCTATAAATGCAACTCACAACGATGTGAATGTTGCAATAGCATTGTACATGGATGTAATAAGTTCACATCCAATACAACTGAGGAATCGTTCCCAATTAAATAGAGAATGGATTGTAGATCACAATTTGTAATATATATGTTGGAGTGTCCCTGCAAACTCCAATATATAGGTAGAACGATCCAGACAATGCAGGCTAGGCTGAGTAAGCACAGATCAAATATCAGAAAGGGGTATTTAAATCACAGCATCTCAAGACACTATCATCAGATACATGAAAGGGATCCCACCAATCTTAAATTAATAATCCTAGAACAAATAAGTGAGGAAGTGCATGATAGGATTGAGAAATTGAATAAGAAAGAAATGTATTGGATTTTTAAAATGGGTACATTGGCACCGGAGGGCCTTAATCTCTCAATAGAGAATAATATATAAACCCATAATTACCATTTGCAGAAGTCTTCTTTTAAGATCAGATCGTTTGTATAGATTTCATGATGTTTTAATCATTTGTATATGTATTTTTTATATGTAATTTTTATATGAAATTTTTATATGAAGTTTTTATATGTAATTTTCATGTGAATTTTTTAAGTGTAATAATCATGTGTATCTAATAGGTGGATTTTGTGTAATAATATTGAAGTGTTTTTACTATCTTGAATTTTTAATGTACTCCTGGATGAATAGTTATGTTTTTGTCACAAAAGAACGGGCAGTTGTGCAATAGAATAAAAAGGGCTCGTATTGTGCATTAAATAGAACTGCTTATATAGCTATTTAGACATTTGGATAGGAAAGAGTTAAAAAGTCTATTTTCAACCTAAAAGCAAGGGATTGGTTAATGGAGGATTTATAAGGATACCAAATGTAAGGTCTGATATCCACTTGAGGAAGACGCCCTGAGCGTCGAAACATGTTGTGGGAGAGGACCTAGTGTGATCTGAACAATAAACTTACAGGTAAAACACTTGTTGAAGTGTAGCTGTCTTCATATCCCAGCGCTCACCCAAACATCGCTTTATTCCATTGCCTGCATATCCATCTCCCTATGGGGAGAGCGGTGGAGCAGCTCCGGAGGAGAAGACAAATCTAACAGAGGAGAGGAAAACAGGTGAGGGATCACGTGCAATTACACAGGCGGACACCGAGTAAAAAGGGAAAGAAATCCACACCGCACAGAGAGAGACCCCGTGCACTCACTACTTGAGCTCCCCTGTTGTGCGGATAGCACAACAGGAAAAGGTGAGTGTTACGGTGACTTAACAGAGGGTGGATATAAAACATAAAGCAGCGTGGCACAACCAAATTCTATATCTCAAGGGATGTCTAGTGGCTCCAGGACTCCATGACTCAGTACTCTACTCCAGATCGCTGGAGGCTGCTTTGTCCCTTGCCATGAGAATAAATCGATGCCTCAGGGAAGGACCCACCCGGACACAGCCCCTGTTCTCCCCATGGAGGAGGTCCTACAGTTGCAGGTGGAGGAACCTATAAAGATAGGGGAGGGTGTCCTCTCGTGTTAAATCGCTTGTAGTTAATTGTGGGATGGGGGCGTGCTTTTACTGTGGGGTCACCTAGTTGGGGTTTGTCCATCCATACTCAGACAAATGTCTCAAAACCCATCTCCCCCATGTTGTGTGGAGAGTGGCGACCTGGGCATGAATGTTTCCTCCATTTTTTACACTTTTACGGCTGTTATGATTCCAGGACACAGAGGGGATACCATTCCCACTCTTCAGGATATAGCTAGGTCTCGGTCTCTCCTCCAGGGATCTGAGGGGGGAGTTGTCCATACCGTGTACCCGACTCCTGAATGTACGGTTCCTAAGTCAGTTCTATCAGAGGGGTACACTCCCAATACACTATCTGAAGAACCCCCCCCTCGCCAGAGCATTTTGAGGAAGGCAACCTGGGCGAATATATTTCCTCTGTACTTCCCTTCTCTCCTGGTAATGTGAACAAGGTGCAACCGGAGAGAAGGCGCATAATCCTTCTGCCCAGGTACTTTCTGAACCTACATGTTTCCCCAGGAGAGGTGGTGGAGAGGGGGTGGTTGCCCTAATGGAAGTTCCCCATTCTGAGAGTGGGAGCTGCAGGATTCAGGGTGACTCCTCAGTTGTTGGTCCTTCAAGGGGATGTACACATTCTTAAAGAAACATTCAGGGTTCAGTCCTTGGCCCTCTTCTCTTCTCTCTCTACACAGCCCCGATTGGACAGACCATCAACAGATTTGGCTTTCAGTACCATCTTTATGCTGATGACACACAACTATACACTTCTTCCCCTGACCTTACTCCCGCTCTAATAAAGAACACCAATGACTGTCTAACCGCAGTCTCCAATATCATGTCTACTCTCTACCTGAAACTTAATCTTTCCAAAACTGAACTACTTCTGGTCCCGCCCTCCACTAACCTCCCTAAATCAGACATCTCCCTCTCTGTGTGCGGCACCACAATAGTGCCTAGTCAGCAGGCTCGCTGTCTGGGTGTTATGTTTGATGCTGATCTTTCCTTCACCCCATATATACAATCTCTCGCCCGCTCTTGCCGCTTTCACCTGAAGAACATCTCCAGAATTTGCTTTTTTCTCACCTTGGAAACCACAAAAACCCTCACTGTGGCCCTGATTCACTCCCGCCTTGACTATTGTAATTCTCTCTTAGTTGGCCTCCCCCGCACTAGACTGTCCCCTTTCCAGCCCATCCTTAATGAAGCAGCCAGGATTACCTATCTAGCTAATCATTACTCAGACGCTTCTGCTCTGTGCCAGTCATTACACTGGCTGTCTATACACTATAGGATCCATTTCAAACTGCTTGTTCTCACCCACAAAGCTCTTCACAGTGCAGCACCCCCCATTCATCTCCTCCCTCATCTCTGTCTATCACCCCACCCGTTCTCTTCGCTCTGGAAGTGACTTTAGACTCACTTCTGCATTAATCTGAACCTCTCACTCCCGGCTCCAAGACTTCTCCTGAGCTGCACCAATTCTCTGGAATGCTCTACGCCAAGAAATTAGGTGTATCCACAACTTAGATAGTTTTAGGCGATCCCTAAAAACACATCTTTTTAGGGCGGACTATCATGATCACTAGTCAGTCGTCTAGACATAGCCTATCCGCGCCGTCTCAAGTGGATCACAAATAATGGGTTGTGGCCACTTATTCTGCTCCTATCTGTTCCCCATCTCCTCACGTTGACTATACCATCATTGTAAATAAGCACCTGTACCTTGTCACCCCCACCTCATTGTTAGATTGTAAGCTCTTATGAGCAGGGTTGTATTGTATTGTTTATGGTATTGTATTGTATTTTCTAATTGTTTCTTATGATTGTTTAAATGTGAACTTTGTATTGTGAAGCTGCGGAATATGTTGGCGCTATATAAATAAAAATTATTATTATTATTGTCATTTCACACCACCAATTATCAGATAACTCTGTGTCCTCAGCCTACTGGTCCCTGTGTAAGTCCAGACCCATGTATAATAATAATATAATAATAATAAAGCTTTATTTATATAGCGCCAACATATTCCGCAGCGCTTTACAATGTGGGGTTAGCGTACAGAAAATATACAGTAAGTAATTACAATAGAGAACAAATAAAGTACAATCATTGGATACAAAAACAATAGGCATAGAATCAATGTGGAAAAAAAATACAATAAATAAAGCAAGAAATGAAGGTGACCCTGCTCAAAAGAGCTTACAATCTACAACGGGATAGGGGTTGTACAAGGTGCCGGGGCTTATTGCACTGGTGGTCCAGGCATCTTGAGGAAATGGGGTATAGGGCTAAGCTTACATGAATGGTCATCAGTCTGTGTAGACCTTTATGGTTTGGTGGAGTTTGTAGAAGAATAATGTCCAGAGGATAGCCCATTCACTGTCTACAGTACAATGGACATGTTAGGGAGTATGATAGGCCGCCTTAAAAAGATGCGTCTTTAGGGATCGTCTGAAGCCATGCAAGTTGTGGATAGTCCTGATTTCTTTGGGTAAAGCATTCCAGAGGTTTGGTGCAGCTCTGGAAAAGTCTTGGAGCCGGGAGTGGGAGGATCGGATTAGTGCAGATGTTAGTTGAAGGTTATTTGAGGAACGTAGAGAGCGGGTGGGGTGATAGACAGAGATGAGGGAGGAGAGGTAGGGGGGAGCTGCACTGTGAAGAGCTTTGTGGGTGAGAACAAGCAATTTGAATTTGATCCTGTAGTATACGGGCAGCCAGTGCAATGACTGGCACAGAGCAGAGGCATCTGAGTAACGATTGGCCAGATGGGTGATCCTGGCTGCTGCATTAAGGATGGACTGGAGAGGAGAAAGTCTGGTGAGGGGGAGGCCGCTTAATAGAGAGTTGCAATAGTCAAGGCGGGAGTGAATCAGGGCCACAGTGAGGGTTTTTGTTGTTTCCAGGGTGAGAAAGGGGCGGACTCTAGAGATATTCTTCAGGTGTAAGCGACAGGAGCGGACGAGAGATTGCGTGTGGGAGGAGAAGGAGAGATCGGTGTCAAATATAACACCCAGACAGCGAGCTTGCTGTCTAGGCGTTATCGTGGTGCCGCACACTGAGAGAGAGATGTCCGATTTAGGGAGGTTAGTGGATGGGGGGAGCAGAAGAAGTTCAGTTTTGGAAAGGTTTAGTTTCAAATAGAGAGTGGACATGATATTGGAAACTGCAGCTAGACAGTCATTGGTGTTCTTTACTACCGCAGGGGTAAGGTCAGGGGCTGAAGTGTATAGTTGAGTGTCATCAGCATAAAGATGGTACTGGAAGCCAAATCTGCTGATGGTCTGTCCAATCGGGGCCGTGTAGAGAGAGAAGAGGAGAGGGCCAAGGACTGAACCCTGAGGGACCCCAATAGTGAGGGGAAGAGGGGGGGAAGTGGAGCCAGCAAAAGATACACTGAAAGAGCGGTCAGAAAGATAGGAGGAGAGCCAGGAGAGAGCAGTGTCCTTTATGCCAATGGAGTGCAGCATAGAGAGTAGGAGCTGATGGTCGACAGTGTCAAAAGCTGCAGAGAGATCAAGGAGAATAAGCAGAGAGTGGTCACCATTACGTTTTGCTGTCAGAAGGTCATTGGTCACTTTGATGAGGGCAGTTTCTGTGGAGTGAAGGGGGCGGAAACCAGACTGTAATGGATCTAGAAGAGAGTGAGCGGAGAGGTAACGGGTGAGGCGGGAATAGACCAGGCGCTCCAAGAGTTTAGAGATGAAGGGTAGATTGGAGACTGGTCTGTAGTTATTTGTGCAGGTTGGGTCGAGAGTGGTTTTCTTTAATAATGGAGTAATGATCGAGTGTTTGAAGGAGGAGGGGAAAATGCCAGAAGAGAGGGAGAGATTGAAGATTTTGGTTAGATGAGTGGTGACGACTGGAGAGAGGGACTGGAGCAGGTGTGAGGGAATGGGGTCGGTAGTGCATGTGGTGGGACGAGAGGAAGATAGGAGCCTGGAGACTTCTTCTTCTGTGACTGGGTCAAATGTGGAAAGTGAACCGGAGGGGATGTGAGGAAGAATGGGGGTGGCAGTGCTTGGAGGCTGAGAGCTGATTTCCTGGCGGATGTTGTCTATTTTATCCATGAAGTAGGAAGCCAGGTCATCAGCACAGAGGTCGGTGATGGGGGCCTGCACTTTAGGACTGAGGAGAGAGTGAAAGGTGTCAAAGAGTTTTTTTGGATTGTTGGATAGTGAGGAGACCAGGGTGGTGAAGTAGGTCTGTTTGGCAAGGTGAAGGGCAGAGTTGTAGGTTTTGAGCATGAATTTATAGTGGATGAAGTCTCCTGGTGAGCGAGTTTTCCTCCATAGGCATTCAGCACTTCTGGAGCATCGCTGGAGGAATCGGGTTTGTGATGTGAGCCAGGGCTGTTTTGTTCTCTGTTTGGAGGTTCTGCGGGTGAGGGGCGCTACTTGGTCCAGGGAGCTTCTGAGAGAGTCATTGTAGTGATTTACTGCCTGATCTGGAGAAGAGATTGAAGAGATTGGGGACAGAGATGAGATGAGGGAGTCTGTGAGTGCTTGAGGGTTAATGGCCTGTAGATTTCTGGATGTGTGATAGGTAGGCTTGGGCTGTGTTGGCCGAGGGTTAGTGAGTGAGAAGGAAAGAATGTTGTGGTCAGAGAGTAGAGTTGAGTTATCCAAGGGGGAGGATGAGCAGAGCCGGGTAAAGACAAGGTCAAGGGTGTTACCGTTTTCGTGCGTCTTAGAGGTTGAGAGCTGTGATAGGCCAAGAGAGGTAGTTAGAGATAGGAGCTGGGATGCAGATGGGGAGATGGGGCTGTTTATGGGAATGTTAAAGTCTCCCAGAATAAGGGTTGGTAAATCTGCGGACATGAAATGCGGGAGCCAAGTGGAGAAATGGTCGAGGAACTGGGTGGGTGACCCTGGGGGGCGGTATACCACTGCTACTTTGAGGGGGAGGGGATGGAATAGCCTAATGGTATGGACCTCAAAAGAAGGGAATGAGAGTGATGGGGCTGGAGGAATGACCAGGAAAGTACATTGTGGGGACAGGAGGAGGCCGACTCCACCGCCACGTCTGTTCCCAGGTCTAGGGGAGTGAGAGAAGTGTAAGCCGCCGTAAGAAATAGCAGCAGGGGAAGCAGTGTCTGAATCCTGGATCCAGGTTTCTGTGAGGGCCAGCAGGTTTAGAGAGTTGGTAAGAAAGTAATTGTGAATGAAAGGAAGTTTGTTGCATACAGACCGTGGATTCCAGAGAGCGCAATTAAAAGAGGGAGGTGAAGGTGTGCAGGTGATATTAATAAGGTTAGTGAGGTTTCTGTGTGAGGTGGGAGAGGGGTTGAAGTTAGCAGAGGGTGGGCCAGGGTTGGGGGAGATATCACCTGAGAGGAGCAGCAGTAAAAAGAGAAAGAGCAGATAGTTTTTGGGATTAGGACATGATTTATTATGACAAGCTTTGGAATATGATGGGCTGAGAGTCTTCAGTAAACTGAAGATAGCATGGGAGCTGTACATAGAGTAGGGCAGGAGAGAGGGGCTGATGTGAATGAGTGGTGATGGAGGGGGGATGGGGTGATAAAAATTGGTGGCGAGAGCACATAAGAAAACAAGCAGTGAAATACAAGACATGGTAAAGATTAGTAGTGAATGGAGTTATGCACAGTGTTGGAGTGTCCCTCTATGTCATTGTCTTCCAGCAAGAACACATAGAACAATAGATGGTGAAGTAAAGGACATGGTGATAGGGAAAGGAAAAGAAGTTTTTTTTTTTTCTCTCCCTGTTAAATAGGTATAGGGGTTAGAGGGTGAAGGACAATCCCTGGGATATGGAGGGTGGAGTAGATAGCGCCAGGTCTGTTTGTGGCAGCCATCTTTTGAGCTGTCAGGTGATCACATGATTGTGATATGTCTGGACTCCACCACCGATAAAGCAGCCACAGCCGGTGACTGAGAAGAATCTGTGACTTCTCTGCATTCAGTGGTCACTACTCACCTGGGCGGTGATCTGTAGGGATCTCCTCTGTCCTCCGCTCATCACCCCTCACATAGGTCTCTGGAGGATTAATATGGGGCAGATCTTCACCCTGAAACAAAGATTATAAAGTCACAGACAGATGGAGAAGTCCCATCTGTGATCAGCTGTAATCTGCCATCTCCACCGTTCTCATTACACAAGTATAACACATCTAATAGTGGAGGAGAAAACAAGACTGAGACAAGATCTTCACAGCCGTCTACACATCATAGGGAGATCTCATCACACCTTCTCTCCATCTACCTGATGATCCGGAGGAACATCGGGATCTCCTGGATTACAGTCCTGTGGGAGAAGAGGACGGGGACATCTCTCTGGTGTTGTCCTCTTACTGGATAGACCTGGAGGAGACACATACAGGACTGAATTCATTCTTTACATACAGATCATTATAGGCCGTGTGGATTTAGTCCTGTCTATTACCTGCTGATGTGAGGGGATCCTCCATCATGACCATGTCCTTGTACAGATCTCTGTGTCCTTCTAAATACTCCCACTCCTCCATGGAGAAATAGACGGCGACGTCCTGACATCTTATAGGAACCTGACACATACAATGATAGCGCGGTCATCATTCCCCCATCCCTTCATAGCGTTACTGTATAATGTCCCAGCAGCAGCAGCATTCCCAGCAGTGTCACCTCTCCAGTCAGCAGCTCCATCATCTTGTAGGTGAGTTCTCGGATCTTCTGCTCATTGATGTCCTCATGTATCAGGGGGTGAGGTGGAGGCCCCGTGATTGGGCTCAGGGCTCTTCCCTCACACTGTACAGGCTCCTGACAGCACAGATCACTCCAGCTCTTCTTCACCACTGTGTAATCCTGGTTATGGAGAGGAGACACATTAATAAATCTCCAGTCTCCAGACATTTCCAGAGTCCTCACCTCTCCTGTCCTCTGTTCTTCTGTCCATAGATAAGAATGATGTGATGTGACATCTCTCACCTCTCCAGTAACAAGGAAGAGGATCTCTAGGGTGAGGGGTAAGATCCTCTCCGCCATCTTGTCCCTGTCCAGATCCATCCTTGATGGTCAATCAGGAGAATTCTCTTCTATAGAAGATGTGAGAGGATCCGATATTGTAGAGACCTGAATGGGGGAAGATGAGCTCCGGTTTCTCCCGCAGGTTCAGCTCTGCAGATACTGAGCTCAGTACTGACTAATGCCGCACAGCAGATATATGGCCGCTGTGTGTACAGGACCTGTGATGATGTCACATGGGGGAGGAGTCAGGGGTCACATGATCAGCCGAGCCGAGTGTGTACGAGGTGTATGGAGCGAGCCGAGTGTGTACGAGGTGTATGGAGCGGAGCCGAGGATGTACGAGGTGTACGGAGCGGAGCCGAGTGTGTACGAGGTGTACGGAGCGCAGCCGAGTGTGTACGAGGTGTACGGAGCGGAGCCGAGTGTATACGAGGTGTACGGAGCACAGCCGAGTGTGTACGAGGTGTACGGAGCGGAGCCAAGTGTGTACGAGGTGTACAGAGCGGAGCCGAGTGTGTACGAGGTGTACGGAGCGGAGCCGAGTGTGTACGAGGTGTACGGAGCGGAGCCGAGTGTGTACGAGGTGTACGGAGCGGAGCCGAGTGTGTACGGAGCAGAGCCGAGTGTGTACGAGGTGTACAGAGCGGAGCCGAGTGTGTACGAGGTGTACGGAGCGGAGCCGAGTGTGTACGAGGTGTACGGAGCAGAGCCGAGTGTGTACGAGGTGTACGGAGCGGAGCCGAGTGTGTACGAGGTGTACGGAGCGGAGCCGAGTGTGTACGGAGCGGAGCCGAGTGTGTGCGAGGAGTACGGAGCAGAGCCGAGTGTGTACGAGGTGTACGGAGCGGAGCCGAGTGTGTACGAGGTGTACGGAGCACAGCCGAGTGTGTACGAGGTGTACGGAGCAGAGCCGAGTGTGTACGAGGTGGAAGGAGAAGAGCCGAGTGTGTACGAGGTGTACGGAGCAGAGCCGAGTGTGTACGAGGTGTACGGAGCGGAGCCGAGTGTGTACGAGGTGTACGGAGCGGAGCCGAGTGTGTACGAGGTGTACGGAGCAGAGCCGAGTGTGTACGAGGTGTACGGAGCAGAGCCGAGTGTGTACGAGGTGTAAGGAGCGGAGCCCAGTGTGTATGAGGTGTACGGAGCGGAGCCGAGTGTGTACGAGGTGTACGGAGCGGAGCCGAGTGTGTACGATCTGTACGGAGCGGAGCCGAATGTGTAAGAGGTGTACTTAGCAGAGCTGAGTGTGTACGAGGTGTATGGAGCGGAGGCAAGTGTGTACGAGGTGTTCGGATCGGAGCCGAGTGTGCACGAGGTGTACGGAGCGGAGCCGAGTGTGTACGAGGTGTACGGAGCAGAGCCGAGTGTGTACAAGGTGTGCGGAGAGGAGCCGAGTGTGTACGAAGTGTACGGAGTGGAGACGAGTGTGTACGAGGTGTATGGAGCGGAGCCACGTATAAACGAGGTGTACCGAAAAGAGACGCGTGTGCCTTTGGAAGTGCAGTGAGATACAGGCTGATTTGCTGCTAAGGGAAAAAAAGAAAAAAAAAAAGACTCTTTATATCTGATTCTCTAGCGAGTGTGACCGCGAGCTTTGTGTGACAGAGCGCAAGTGCGACAGAAGTAAGTGTGTGACTTGTGATTCAGTGAGGAGGTGTTTGGGAATCCTGCAACAAATACCTGTGTGAATTGCTGACTGTTTTTTTTGTTTTTTACCTTTTTAATTTTATTGGGCTTTCTTAACTTTCTTTCTCTCTACAAGTGTATAGACTCCTATTTTACTACCTGTAAGTTAAAGGGTTAACTACTTGCACTTAAAACCTGTGGTGTAGCTATACTTACAAGGGGTTAATTAAGGGTGGGGGTGCATAATTAAGGGTTTATAAGAAGCAGCTGGTTGGGGCTTCCAGTCCTTTGGAAGTGCAGTGAGATACAGGCTGATTTGCTGCTAAGGGAAAAAAAGAAAAAAAAAAGACTCTTTACATCTGATTCTCTAGCGAGTGTGACCGCGAGCTTTGTGTGACAGAGCAAGTGCGACAGAAGTAAGTGTGTGACTTGTGATTCAGTGACTTTGGATTAAGGGAGTTTGGAAGGGAGGACTTACTGAATTGCTGGTTGTATTTTATTAATACTTTGCATTTCTTTTTACTTATCATTTCTGTCTGGTGCAATCCCCATTAGGAAATGAGCTCCATGATTGGCAATGCCATCCAGTGTACATCTTGCCACATGTATGCATTCCTTGACCAGCCGGCCGAGGGTGCATACTGCTGTGTGAGATGTGAGTACGTTGTGCATTTGGAAGCCCAGATACTGGATCTAAATGAACAACTGACAACGCTGAGATCCATAGACAATATGGAAAGGAGTCTGCTGCTCACTGAACAGCTGCTCAATGGGATAGATGTGGGGGAGGATGGTACTATGGAGCCTCAGGACCATGAGGTAGCTAGCTGGGTGACAGTTAGAAGGCGGGGTAGAGGGAAGGGTGCCAGGGAGGCTAGCCCTGATCTGGCACACCCCAATAAATTTGCTATGTTGGCAGATGAGGGGGGTGTGAGTTCAGGGATAGCACTGCTGCAGCAGGGCATGACCTCTGAAAGCCAGAGGAGTGTCTGCTCCAGTAAGGGGGAAAACAGGAGAGTAGGGCAGGCCAGACAGGTGCTGGTAGTGGGGGACTCAATTATTAGGGGAATAGATAGGGCAATCTGTCACAAAGACAGGGATCGTCGAACAGTGTGCTGCCTACCTGGCGCTCGAGTCCGGCACATCGCTGATCGGGTTGACAGATTACTGGGAGGGGCTGGTGAGGACCCAGCGGTCATGGTGCACATTGGCACAAATGACAAAGTTAGAGGTAGGTGGAAGGTCCTTAAAGATGATTTCAGGGAATTAGGCTGCAAGCTTAAGGCAAGGACCTCCAAGGTAGTATTCTCTGAAATACTGCCTGTACCACGTGCCACACCAGAGAGGCAACGGGAGATTAGGGAGATAAATAAGTGGCTCAGGAATTGGTGTAGGAAGGAGGGGTTTGGGTTCCTGGAGAACTGGGCCGACTTCTCTGTTGGCTACAGGTTCTATGCTAGGGACGGGCTGCACCTCAATGGGGAGGGGGCGCTGTGCTGGGGGAGAAAATGGCTAGAAGGTTGGAGGAGTGTTTAAACTAGGGATTGGGGGGGAGGGTATTCATTGTATAGGAGGGGAAGATAGTGTAAACAGTAACCTGGGCACAAGTAATAAAATTGGGGGTGGCATGGGGGGTGGGGTTAGAACAGTCAATCTAGTAGGAAGGAATAGAGGTAAAGAGAGATGCATAAAGTGCATGTTCACTAATGCCAGAAGCCACCAACAAAATGGAGGAATTAGAATTGATTTTGTTGGAAAATAATTATGACATGGTGGGGATTTCGGAGACTTGGCTGGACGAGAGCCAGGACTGGGCTGTTAATTTACAGGGCTATTGTCTGTTCAGAAATGACCGTACAAATAGGCGAGGAGGAGGTGTATGTTTATACGTAAAATCATCCTTAAAACCCATCCTGCGTGATAATATAGGTGAATCTAATGGAAATGTAGAGTCTCTGTGGGTGGAGATAAGGGGAGGGGGAAAAAATAATAAATTACTGATAGGGGTTTGTTATAAGTCTCCAACAATAATGGAAGTGGAGGAGAATATCCTCATAAAGCAAATAGATGAAGCAGCGACTCAGGGAGAAGTCATTATTATGGGGGACTTCAACTACCCTGAAATACATTGGGGATCAGAAACCTGCAGTTCCAGCAAAGGTAATAAGTTTTTGAAAACTATAAGAGACAATTACCTTTCACAACTGGTTCAGGACCCAACAAGAAGGGGGGCACTGCTGGACCTAATATTAACCAACAGGCCAGACCGCATATCAAATATACGGGTTGGAGGTCACTTGGGTAATAGTGATCATAACTTAATAAGCTTTCAAGTATCCTTTACTAAGACGTGTACTAGAGGGGTCACAAGGACACTAAACTTCAGGAAGGCAAATTTCCAACGGTTGAGAGATGATCTTAGTGCAATAAACTGGGACGATGTCCTGAGACATAAAAGTACACAAAGCAAATGGGAGATGTTTATTAGCATCCTGAATAGGACCTGTGCACAATATATACCCTATGGGAATAAGCATGCTAGAAATAGGAGGAAACCACTATGGCTAAATAAAGCGGTAAGAAGTGCAATATGTGACAAAAAGAAAGCATTTAGGGAATTAAAGCAAGTAGGTAGTGATGAGGCATTAAATAAATACAGAAAATTAAATAACATTTGTAAAAAGCAAATCAAGGCAGCAAAGATTGAGACAGAGAGACTCATTGCCAGAGAAAGTAAAAAGAATCCCAAAATATTTTTTAACTACATAAATAGTAAGAAACTAAAAAATGATGGTGTTGGCCCCTTTAAAAATAGTCTGGGTGAAATGGTGGATGAGGATGAGGAAAAAGCAAATATGCTAAATGACTTTTTTTCAACAGTATTTACACAAGAAAATCCCATGACAGACAATATGATCAGTGATAACAAAAATTCTCAATTAAACGTCACCTGCTTAACCCAAGAGGAAGTACGGCATCGTCTAAAAATCACTAAAATTGACAAATCCCCGGGCCCAGATGGGATACACCCCAGAGTGCTGCAGGAATTAAGTACTGTCATAGATAGACCATTATTTTTAATATTTAAAGATTCCATAATAACAGGGTCTGTACCACAGGACTGGCGTATAGCAAATGTGGTGCCAATATTCAAAAAGGGGACAAAAACTGAACTTGGAAATTATAGGCCAGTAAGCTTAACCTCTACTGTGGGTAAAATCCTAGAGGGTTTTCTAAGAGATGCTATACTGGAGTATCTGAAGAAAAATAACCTCATGACCCATTATCAACATGGTTTTACGAGGGACCGTTCCTGTTAAACTAATCTAATAAGCTTCTATGAAGAATTAAGTTCTGGACTGGACCAAGGAAATGCAGTGGATGTGGTGTATATGGACTTTTCAAAAGCTTTTGATACGGTGCCACACAAAAGGTTGATACATAAAATGAGGGCAATGGGGATAGGGGAAAATATGTGTAAGTGGGTTAAGAACTGGCTTAGTGATAGGAAACAAAGGGTGGTTATTAATGGAACACACTCAGAATGGGTCACAGTTAACAGTGGGGTACCACAGGGGTCAGTGTTGGGCCCACTTCTATTTAATATATTTATTAATGACCTTGTAGGGGGCATACAGAGTAGAATCTCAATATTTGCAGATGACACTAAACTCTGCAGGGTAATCAATACAGAGGAGGACAATTTTATATTACAGGAGGATTTATGTAAACTAGAAGCTTGGGCTGCTAAATGGCAAATGCGCTTTAATGGGGATAAATGTAAAGTCATGCACTTGGGCAGAGGAAACAAAAGGTATAATTATGAGCTTAATTGTAAAACACTGGGCAAAACTGTTACTGAAAAAGACCTGGGTGTATGGGTAGATGACAAACTCACATTTAGTGGCCAGTGTCAGGCAGCTGCTGCAAAGGCAAATAAAATAATGGGATGTATTAAAAGAGGCATAGATGCTCATGAGGAGAACATAATTTTACCTCTATACAAGTCACTAGTGCGACCACACTTAGAATACTGTGTACAATTCTGGTCTCCGGTGTATAAGAAAGACATAGCTGAACTAGAGCGGGTCCAGAGAAGAGCGACAAAAGTTATTAGAGGACTAAGGGGTCTGCAATACCAAGACAGGTTATTAAACTTGGGGTTATTTAGCTTGGAAAAACGAAGGCTTAGGGGTGATCTTATAATAATGTATAAATATATGAGGGGACAGTACAGAGACCTTTCTAATGATCTCTTTACTCTTAGGCCTGAGACGGGGACAAGGGGGCATCCTCTACGTCTGGAGGGAAGAAGGTTTAATCATAATCACAGACGCGGATTCTTTACTGTAAGAGCAGTGAGACTATGGAGCTCTCTGCCACATGATGTTGTAATGAGTGAGTCACTACTAACATTTAAGAAGGGCCTGGATGCCTTTCTTGAAAACTATAACATTACCAGTTATATATACTAGATTCTTTGATAGGGCGTTGATCCAGGGAATTAGTCTGATTGCCGTATCTGGAGTCAGGAAGGAATTTTTTCCCCCAATGTGGAGATTAGTGTTGCCACATGGGTTTTTTTTTGCCTTCCTCTGGATCAACATGTTAGGCTATGGGTTGAACTAGATGGACTTAAAGTCTTCCTTCAACCTTAAAAACTATGTTACTATGTTACTATGTTACGAGGTGTACGGAGCTGAGTCGACTGTGTACGAGGTGTACGGAGCGGAGCCGAGTGTGTACGAGGTGTACGGAGCGGAGCCGAGTGTATACGAGGTGTACGGAGTGGAGTCGAGTGTGTACGAGGTGTACGGAGTGGAGTCGAGTGTGTACGAGGTGTACGGAGCGGAGCCGAGTGTGTACGAGGTGTACGGAGCGGAGCCGAGTGTGTACGAGGTGTACGGAGCGGAGCCGAGTGTGTACGAGGTGTACAGAGCGGAGCCGAGTGTGTACGAGGTGTACAGAGCGGAGCCGAGTGTGTACGAGGTGTACGGAGCGGAGCCGAGTGTGTAAGAGGTGTACGGAGCGGAGGCAAGTGTGTATTAGGTGTTCGGATCGGAGCCGAGTGTGGACGAGGTGTACGGAGCGGAGCTGAGTGTGTACGAGGTGTACGGATCGGAGTCGAGTGTGTACAAGGTGTACGGAGCAGAGCCGAGTGTGTACATGGTGTGCGGAGCAGAGCCGAGTGTGTACGAGGTGTACAGAGCAGAGCCGAATGTGTACGAGGTGTATGGAGCAGAGCCACGTATAAATGAGTGTGTACCGAAAGGAGACGCATGTGTACGAGGTGTACGGAGCTGAGTCGACTGTGTACGAGGTGTACGGAGCGGAGCCGAGTGTGTACGAGGTGTACGGAGCAGAGACGAGTGTGTACATGGTGTACAGAGCAAAGTCGAGTGTGTACGAGGTGTACGGAGCGGAGCCGAGAGTGTACGAGGTGTACGGAGCGGAGCCGAGTGTGTACGAGGAGTATGGAGCGGAGCCGAGTGTGTATGAGGTGTACAGAGCGGAACCGAGTGTGTATGAGGTGTACGGAGCAGAACCGAGCGTGTACGAAGTGTACGGAGCGGAGCCGAGTGTGTACGGAGCAGAGCCGATGTCATGATATATACCTTTTCCCTGTCCTGTATTTCTGTATACTATGCCATTTAATGTGTTGTAACCATTCTCCGTTTTCTATTAGCTGTATACTATGTAATTTATTGTGCTGTAATTTAACATGTTTCTTTCTCCCAGGAATTGCGTTCCTGGACTGTAATGTAATTAAGCATTGGTCAACAGCTAGTGAAGGATTAGCCATTCTTCCTCCCAGCAGGTGGCTAGTCTAGTCCACATACTACCAGACACACTGGAGCCATACATTTCTAGAATCATCTGATGGAGCAAACCATTCAGTAGTAGGTGTGAACCCCTACTCCCTTTCACATGGGCTGATCCCAGGAGCCCATACAATACATTCATGTTTTAAGATCAGATGTGAGTTGACTGTGGAAGTGAACGGAGCGAGACCTGAGCTGAGGCCAGATCTCGTCGTCCGTGGGATTGTGTTGGATCCATTGAACTCTTGCAAGGACTATTGCTTTCGTTTATCTGGCACAAGGATTATCGGGAGGTTCCCCGGATCTGTTTCATTTGTTTGGACTCATTGCGGACTCTGCAGATTCACCTTCATGTGTGGTGTTCCAGCTTTCTTGTTTAATAAATCTCCTTGGATTGATCATCGGCCGGGTGTCCCTTCCTGCTCTGTCGCACACCCCGTCACACCTACTGAATACCAGTCCCCTGTGCTAAGGTGTCCTATGAGTGTGTGTGTTAGGTGCAGACTCTGTATTTTTCCTCCTTCATCCACGACTACGGAGGCACTTCACCTTCTGTTTGGGGTGCAGTACCTCCCTGTGGTGCCTTGCCATAGGGGCGCCACACCATTGTTTTCTGATTTATATTCCTCGTTTTTATAGTTTTCAATTATTTTTTAATTTAGATGTCAATTCTTTTTGATGTGTCTCCACCTGCCGGCATTTTTCATTGGTTTACCTGTCCATCAACCATGAAGTTTGGTGTCACACAAGCTCTGATATGTTCCTTCTGCATGACTGGAGTGGCAAGGAATAATTAGAAGATCGCTACTCTGCATAAATCTTATATGGATATTGTGACTGTGCAATTATTGATCTTTTATACTATACATCGTAGAGAGCCTCAAAGAGACTTTGAATCCTCTGGTGACTACCCGGCCAGCTACCCGTGACTGTGACTGTGTACCAGTGACAACTGACTTAACAAGTTGCCAGTAAATACCCGTGCAGAGCAAGAAGGTCTCCTGTGTCTTATTTCCATTAAGCTGGTAAACTGCATTCCAGTCTCAACAGCAGAGTCTGTATCAAGCCTCCACCTGCCGAGCCGCCTTCCAGTGAGAAATCCATTCATCCATCCCTGCCCCAGGGATCCTGCTCCACCTAGAGAGAGCAACACCATCTGGCTGCAGTATCATCATCCCCGGAGGTCTGAAGGTAGCGCAGGTATCATCATCTGGTACCGTAGGTGGCGTCACAAACTTTATTTTATTTTATTACATTTCTTTTATTTCACATTTTTTGAGCGACCACCAGGGCCATGGCCCCGGGCACAGCCACCAGTGACAGCGCCCGGGAGCCGAGTACCCCACGGCCCTGGGGTGGGTCACGTACTGCGCAGCTTGAAGTTCAGCCTGTGGAATACGAGAAATGACAGGTTTGTCGTCATACCTGGCACTTTGCAGATGGCTGCGAGCCAGGCTGGGGGCGCACATCTGGGTTTCAATATCACGCCCATCGGGCACGATAAACAATACAGGAGGCGGCGAAGGGACAGAAAGAGGACGCCCGGGGGGGCTAGTAACGGTAACCCCCCTGTTCATTATCATAGTAATAAGTAAGTAATAAAAATGTTTTATTAATCAGTCACAGCTCACATTTTTGGACAAAGTGCCTCAGTGTCCGCGCTGCTGCTCCGAGACCAAAGAAACAGACACAGGAATGTCTGGTTCAGCTACAGCCTTTTTTTTCCGACGCGTTTCGGAGCCTCCTCCCGAGCTCCTTCCTCAGGGAACATCACCATTACACTGAACAGTTGCACTTTTATAAGAAAAAAGGCGCCAAAAATAGGATGGAAATTACATCAGCAAAAAGGGAGGATCCACCCATGACGTCACAATGTTTACAAAACAAATTGCTGTGACAGCCGATGAGAGAGATATCAAAAAATAAACATAGTGTGTGTTATCCATCAAGTGCATAAATCACATAGAATAAAAAAAGAGAAAACAGAAAAACAGAACAAAACTGAGTTTTGTTGTTTTCTCTTTTTTTATTCTATGTGATTTATGCACTTGATGGATAACACACACTATGTTTATTTTTTGATATCTCTCTCATCGGCTTTCACAGCAATTTGTTTTGTAAACATTGTGACGTCATGGGTGGATCCTCCCTTCTTGCTGATGTAATTTCCATCATGTTTTTGGCGCCTTTTTTCTTAAAAGTGTAACTGTTCAGTGTAATAGTGATGTTCCCTGAGGAAGGAGCTCGGGAGGAGGCTCCGAAACGCGTCGGAAAAAAAAAGGCTGTAGCTGAACCAGACATTCCAGTGTCTGTGTTTCTTTGGTCTCGGAGCAGCAGCGCGGACACTGAGGCACTTTGTCCAAGAATCTACATCACGACCACGGTCACCGTTGGGAGTGCGGTCCCTGCAGCAGCTGCCTGTACGCTATTCTACCAGTTGCGGGTTTCACAACTGGCAAAGGTGAGCAATTCCACATCGATAAGTGAAAGTGTGTTATTGAGATAAGACCCTATTTGCGCATTCTTTCTTTCACAGCTCACATTTAGCACAGAAAAAGATAGTTAAAGTAATGATAGGAAGCTGCAGGGACAGGTATTACGCGTCATCGCTGGCAGTGCCGCCGCACTACCTCACACCGCCGCCATACTGGCAACTCTCGGCCCCGCCGCGAGCGATAACGCGATAGCGACATCGCGAGCAGCCTCGCCGAGGTCGACGCTGTCGGGATGCCGGCGGTGCCTTCCGCTCAGCCCCGCCTTCACCACCCGCCATACCCGCCCACATGCCGAGGCCCTGAACAAGTGACAGGGCCCACTGCTGTATGCGATGAAACCACTGAGGAGAACTTTGTCTTCTTCGCCCTCTCTCCTCTCCGGTTTGTCCTCCTCCTCTCCGCTTTCTCCTCCTCTCCTGCCGCCCGCCAGCCAGTCAGCGGCTCTCCCCTCCGCCGCTGCTGACGCTTTGCATGCCGGCCTGTGTGCTGCCGGTGCTCGGGGCTCTCTCCGACTGGGAGATGCTGCTGCTGGAGACCCAAACTGCTGCTGCAGGTACCGGACACACGGGGGAGCGGAGCGGCTGGCCCGGCACGGGACACTGGACACTCGAGTGTCTGCACGCCGGGTCTACAGTCAGGCACAGCGGACACTGTACTGGGAGAGCTCCCGCCGCCGGTTTGCCCTACATGAGAAGTGACTGACACTCCACACAGGGCTGTCTGTGCTACGTCTATTATCAGAATCCCGGAATTACTGACCTCTGCTGCCGCCACTGTGTGTGTGTTGTGCCAGCACTGTGTGTGTGTGTTGTGCCAGCACTGTGTGTGTGTGTATGTTCTGCCGGCACTGTGTGTGTGTGTATGTTGTGCCAGCACTGTGTGTGTGTGTGTTGTGCCAGCACTGTGTGTGTGTGTTGTGCCGGCACTGTGTGTGTGTGTATGTTGTGCCGGCACTGTGTGTGTGTGTCTGTTGTACCGGCACTGTGTGTGTGTGTTGTGCTGGCACTGTGTGTGTGTGTTGTCCTCTGCCGCCACTGTGTGTGTGTTGTGCCAGCACTGTGTGTGTGTGTGTTGTGCCGGCACTGTGTTTGTGTGTTGTGCCGGCACTGTGTGTGTGTTGTGCCAGCACTGTGTGTGTGTTGTGCCAGCACTGTGTGTGTCTGTTGTACCGGCACTGTGTGTGTGTGTGTGTGTGTTGTGCCAGCACTGTGTGTGTGTGTATGTTCTGCCGGCACTGTGTGTGTGTGTATGTTGTGCCAGCACTGTGTGTGTGTGTGTGTTGTGCCAGCACTGTGTGTGTATGTTGTGCCGGCACTGTGTGTGTGTGTATTTGTGCCGGCACTGTGTGTGTGTGTCTGTTGTACCGGCACTGTGTGTGTGTGTTGTGCCGGCACTGTGTGTGTGTGTTGTCCTCTGCCGCCACTGTGTGTGTGTTGTGCCAGCACTGTGTGTGTGTGTGTGTGTGTTGTGCCGGCACTGTGTTTGTGTGTTGTGCCAGCACTGTGTTTGTGTGTTGTGCCAGCACTGTGTGTGTGTTGTGCCAGCACTGTGTGTGTGTGTGTTGTGCCAGCACTGTGTGTGTCTGTTGTACCGGCACTGTGTGTGTTGTGCCGGCACTGTGTGTGTGTTGTACCGGCACTGTGTGTGTGTTGTGCCAGCACTGTGTGTGTGTGTTGTCCTCTGCCGCGCCACTGTGTGTGTTGTGCTCTGCTGCCACTGTTGTGTGTGTGTGTGTGTTGTGTGTCTGTGTGTGTGTTGTCCACTGCCGCCACTGTGTGTGTTGTGCTCTGCTACCACTGTTGTGTGTCTGTGTGTGTTATGCTCTGCCACCACTGTTGTCTGTCTGTGTTTTGGTCTGCTGCCACTGTTGTGTGTGTGTGTCTGTGTGTGTGTTATGCTCTGCCCCCACTGTTGTGTGTGTGTGTTGTGCTCTGCCCCCACTGTTGTGTGTGTGTGTGTGTGTGTGTGTTGTGCTCTGCCGCCGCTGCTGTGTGTGTGTGTGTGTTGTGCTCTGCCGCCACTGTTGTGGGTGTTGTGCTCTGCCGCCACTGTTGTGTGTGTGTGTGTGTTGTGCTCTGCCGCCACTGTTGTGTGTGTGTGTGTGTGTGTGTTGTGACGGCACTGTGTGTGTATGTTGTGCCAGCACTGTGTGTGTGTTGTGCCAGCACTGTGTGTGTGTGTTGTGCCAGCACTGTGTGTGTGTGTTGTGCCAGCACTGTGTGTGTGTGTCTGTTGTGCCGGCACTGTGTGTGTGTGTGTTGTGCCGGCACTGTGTGTGTGTGTTGTACTGGCACTGTGTGTGTGTGTTGTGCCGGCACTGTGTGTGTGCGTTGTCCTCTGCCGCCACTGTGTGTGTTGTGCTCTGCTGCCACTGTTGTGTGTCTGTGTGTGTTGTGTGTCTGTGTGTTGTCCTCTGCCGCCACTGTGTGTGTTGTGCTCTGCTACCACTGTTGTGTGTCTGTGTGTGTTATGCTCTGCCGCCACTGTTGTGTGTCTGTCTGTGTGTTATGCTCTACCCCCACTGTTGTGTGTGTGTGTTGTGGCTCTGCCGCCGCTGTTGTGTGTGTGTGTGTTGTGCTCTGCCGCCACTGTTGTGGGTGTTGTGCTCTGCCGCCACTGTTGTGGGTGTCTGTGTGTGTGTGTTCTGCTCTGCTGCCACTGTTGTGTGTGTGTGTGTCTGTGTGTGTGTTATGCTCTGCCCCCACTGCTGTGTGTGTGTGTGTTGTGCTCTGCCCCACTGTTGTGTGTGTGTGTTGTGCTCTGCTGCCGCTGTTGTGTGTGTGTTGTGCTCTGCCGCCACTGTTGTGGGTGTTGTGCTCTGCCGCCACTGTTGTGTGTGTGTGTGTGTGTGTGTTGTGCTCTGCCGCCACTGTTGTATGTGTGTGTGTGTGTGCTGTGCTCTGCCGCCACTGTTGTGTGTGTGTCTGTGCGCGTGTGCTGTGCTCTGCCGCCACTGTTGTGTGTGTGTGTGCGCTCTGCTGCCACTGTTGTGTGTGTGTGTGTGTGTCTGCTCTGCTCTCCCGCCACTGTGTGTGTGTGTGTTGTGACGGCACTGTGTGTGTGTATGTTGTGCCAGCACTGTGTGTGTGTTGTGCCAGCACTGTGTGTGTGTGTTGTGCCAGCACTTGTGTGTGTGTGTCTGTTGTGCCGGCACTGTGTGTGTGTTGTGCCGGCACTGTGTGTGTGTGTTGTACCGGCACTGTGTGTGTGTGTTTGTGCTGGCACTGTGTGTGTGTGTTGTCCTCTGCCGCCACTGTGTGTGTTGTGCTCTGCTGCCACTGTTGTGTGTCTGTGTGTGTGTTGTGTGTGTGTTGTCCTCTGCCGCCACCGTGTGTGTGTTGTGCTCTGCTACCACTGTTGTGTGTCTTGTGTGTGTTATGCTCTGCCGCCACTGTTGTGTGTCTGTGTGTGTGTTATGCTCTACCCCCACTGTTGTGTGTGTGTGTTGTGCTCTGCCGCCGCTGTTGTGTGTGTGTTGTGCTCTGCCGCCACTGTTGTGGGTGTTGTGCTCTGCCGCCACTGTTGTGGGTGTCTGTGTGTGTGTGTTCTGCTCTGCTGCCACTGTTTGTGTGTGTGTTATGCTCTGCCCCCACTGTTGTGTGTGTGTGTGTGTTGTGCTCTGCCGCCGCTGTTGTGTGTGTGTGTGTTGTGCTCTGCCGCCACTGTTGTGGGTGTTGTGCTCTGCCGCCACTGTTGTGTGTGTGCTGTGTGTGTGTGTTCTGCTCTGCTGCCACTGTTGTGTGTGTGTGTGTCTGTGTGTGTGTTATGCTCTGCCCCCACTGCTGTGTGTGTGTGTGTTGTGCTCTGCCCCCACTGTTGTGTGTGTGTTGTGCTCTGCTGCCGCTGTTGTGTGTGTGTGTGTTGTGCTCTGCCGCCACTGTTGTGGGTGTTGTGCTCTGCCGCCACTGTTGTGTGTGTGTGTGTGTGTTGTGCTCTGCCGCCACTGTTGTATGTGTGTGTGTGTGCTGTGCTCTGCCGCCACTGTTGTGTGTGTGTCTGTGCGCGTGTGCTGTGCTCTGCCGCCACTGTTGTGTGTGTGTGCGCTCTGCTGCCACTGTTGTGTGTGTGTGTGTGTCTGCTCTGCTCTCCCGCCACTGTGTGTGTGCTGTGCTCTGCCGCCACTCTGTATGTGTGTGCTGTGCTCTGCCAACACTGTGTGTGTGTGTCCTGTGCTCTGCCGCCACTGTGTGTGTGTGCTGTGCTCTGCCGCCACTGTGTGTGTGTGCTGTGCTCTGCCGCCACTGTGTGTGTGTGTGTGCTGTGCTCTGCCGCCACTGTGTGTGTGTGTGTGCTGTGCTCTGCTGCCACTGTGTGTGTGTGTGCTGTGCTCTGCCGCCACTGTGTGTGTGTGCTGTGCTCTGCCGCCACTGTGTGTGTGTGTGTGCTGTGCTCTGCCGCCACTGTGTGTGTGTGTGTGCTCTGCCGCCACTGTGTGTGTGTGTGCTGTGCTCTGCCGCCACTGTGTGTGTGTGCTGTGCTATGCCGGCACTATGTGTCTGTGTATGTGTGCTGTGCTCTGCCGCCACTGTGTGTCTGTGTGTGCTGTCCTCTCCCGTCAATGTGTGTGTGTGTGCTGTGCTCTGCCGCCACTGTGTGTGTGTGCTGTGCTCTGCCGCCACTGTGTGTGTGTGCTCTGCCGCTACTGTGTCTGTGTGTGTGTGTCTGCGTGTGCCTGTGCTCTGCCGCCACTGTGTGTTTGTGTGCTGTGCTCTGCCGGCACTGTGTCTGTGTGCTGTGCTCTGCCGCCACTGTGTGTGTGTGCTGTGCTCTGCCGGCACTGTTTTGTGTGTGTGTCTGTGCGTGTGTGTGCTGTGCTCTGCCCCCACTCTTCTGTGTGTGTGTGCTCTGTTCTGCTGTCACTGTGTGTCTGCTCTTCTCTGCTGCCACTGTGTGTGTGCTCTGCCGCCACTATGTGTGTGTGTGCTCTGCCGCCACTTTGTGTGTGTGTGTTTGCTCTGCTGTCCCGCCACTGTCTGTGTGTCTGTGTGTGCGTCTGCGTGTGCTCTGCTCTGCCGACACTGTGTGTGTGTCTGTGTGTGCTCCTAGGTCTCCTAGGTTTTGGACATTTCTGCTATTCGGGACTCTACACAAGCTGAGTGACAGCTGTCATGGTGCCAGACACTTTAGGACTCTCACCTTTCGTCTACTTACATAATCGGGAGTTTCGGATTCTGCCTCTGCTCTCCTCGCCCCTCCAGAATCTGCTCTCCTCACCCCTCCAGCCGCCCGCCACATCATACTCTGCTACCCACAGAGCCGCCTCTATACTCTGCTACCCACAGAGCCGCCTCTATACTCTGCTACCCACACAGCCGCCTCTATACTCTGCTACCCACACAGCCGCCTCTATACTCTGCTACCCACACAGCCGCCTCTATACTTTGCTACCCACACAGCCGCCTCTATACTCTGCTACCCACAGAGCCGCCTCTATACTCTGCAACCCACACAGCCGCCTCTATACTCTGCTACCCACAGAGCCGCCTCTATACTCTGCTACCCACAGAGCCGCCTCTATACTCTGCTACCCACAGAGCCGCCTCTATACTCTGCTACCCACAGAGCCGCCCCTATACTATGCTACCCACAGAGCCGCCCCTATACTATGCTACCCACACAGCCGCCCCTATACTCTGCTACCCACAGAGCCGCCCCTATACTCTGCTACCCACAGAGCCGCCCCTATACTCTGATACCCACAGAGCCGCCTCTATACTCTGCTACCCACAGAGCCGCCTCTATACTCTGCTACCCACAGAGCCGCCTCTATACTCTGCTACCCACAGAGCCGCCTCTATACTCTGCTACCCACAGAGCCGCCTCTATACTCTGCTACCCACAGAGCCGCCTCTATACTCTGCTACCCACAGAGCCGCTTCTATACTCTGCTACCCACAGAGCCGCCTCTATACTCTGCTACCCACAGAGCCGCCCCTATACTCTGCTACCCACAGAGCCGCCCCTATACTCTGCTACCCACAGAGCCGCCCCTATACTCTGCTACCCACAGAGCCGCCTCTATACTCTGCTGCCCACAGAGCCGCCTCTATACTCTGCTACCCACAGAGCCGCCTCTATACTCTGCTACCCACAGAGCCGCCTCTATACTCTGCTATCCACAGAGCCGCCTCTATACTCTGCTACCCACAGAGCCGCCTCTATACTCTGCTACCCACAGAGCCGCCTCTATACTCTGCTACCCACAGAGCCGCCTCTATACTCTGCTACCCACAGAGCCGCCCCTATACTCTGCTACCCACAGAGCCGCCTGTATACTCTACTACCCACAGAGCCGCCCCTATACTCTGCTACCCACAGAGCCGCCCCTATACTCTGCTACCCACAGAGCCGCCTGTATACTCTACTACCCACAGAGCCGCCTGTATACACACAATTCATTTCACTGCGCTCCCAATGCAATTGCATCGGGCCTTTTTACTAGTCTAATTATAATAGAAAGTTCTTCATGTTCCACCAGGTTGTTTGTGCTCTGAAATATCACATTCTGGATACAAAAGAAAAAGCCTTTACATGATAGAAAATGTGTTCAAAGCCCTTGTGTGGAGGTGACGAGCCGAGGATGGAGATGCTTCACCTCCAAAAGTAACAACACAGGGGGATTGTCAGCTCCGAATCTCCTGCTCTATTCTGGGATTGGGAGTTACTGTATATAATGTGATGAGACACTAAAAACATCCATCCGTCCTATCAAAGCTTCTATATGAACTGTGTGCCTTGGGGGTTAATTCCCTGCATTCTCCCTCGTTTGTATTAGTGATGTCAGCACTGGAGGAGGAGCAGTTCAGTCTAGCCCACCCCCTTTCTTGTATAGTTGCGCTGGGAGTGTGGGCGGAACCATTAGACAGCTGCCTTGTTTCCGGGGAATGGAGAATACGGCCGCGCACTTCCGGTTTGGGAAGAAATAGACGGGCGGAGATGTGCGGTCATGTGACTTTGTTTACATCCGGTATGAGGCCTGCAGATCTGTAATGGCGGCGCGGCGTGGAACGCACACTGGCGCCGCCCCCCTCATTATGAGCCCATAGTGGGAGACTATATATGGATGGCAGGAATTAGGGTGGGGGCTGCCATATGTCACTACATAGGGGAAGAGGGGGAATACCTGATATGTGAAGGGTGCCTTCTCCAAACTGCCATTTTTAGATCTCTCCACAGGTGTCTATGGGATTCAGGTCTGGACTCATTGCTGCCACCTTAGAAGTCTCCAGTGCTTTCTCTCACACCATTTTCTAGTGCTTTTTGAAGTGTGTTTTGGGTCATTGTCCTGCTGGAAGACCCATGACCTCTGAGGGAGACCCAGCTTTCTCACACTGGGCCCTACATTATGCTGCACAATGTGTTGGTCGTCTTCAGACTTCATAATGCCATGCACACGGTGAAGCAGTCCAGTGCCAGAGGCAGCAAAGCAACCCCAAACCATCAGGGAACCTCCGCCATGTTTGACTGTAGGGAGCGTGTTCTTTTCTTTGAATGCCTCTTTTTTTCTCCTGTAAACTCTATGTTGATGCCTTTGCCCAAAAAGAGAGAACATTATTCCAAAATGTTTTAGGCTTTCTCAGGTAAGTCTTGGCAAACTCCAGCCTGGCTTTTTTATGTCTTGGGGTAAGAAGTGGGGTCTTCCTGGGTCTCCTACCATACAGTCCCTTTTCATTCAGACGCCGACAGATAGTACGGGCTGACACTGTTGTACCCTCGGACTGCAGGGCAGCTTGAACTTGTTTGGATGTTAGTCGAGGTTCTTTATCCACCATCCGCACAATCTTGCATTTAAATCTTTAGTCAGTTTTTCTTTTCCGTCCACATCTAGGGAGGTTAGCTACAGTGCCATGGGCTTTACACTTCTTGATGACACTGCGCACGGTAGACACAGGAACATTCAGGTCTTTGGAGATGGACTTGTAGCCTTGAGATTGCTCATGCTTCCTCACAATTTGGTTTCTCAAGTCCTCAGACAGTTCTTTGGTCTTCTTTCTTTTCTCCATGCTCAATGTGGTACACACAAGGACACAGGACAGAGGTGGAGTCAACTTTAATCCATGTCAACTGGCTGCAAGTGTGATTTAGTTATTGCCAACACCTGTTAGGTGCCACAGGTAAGTTACAGGTGCTGTTAATTACACAAATTAAAGAAGCATCACATGATTTTTCTAACAGTGCCAATACTTTTCTCCACCCCCTTTTTTATGTTTGGTGGAATTAGATCCAATTTGGCTTTAGGACAATTCTCTTTTTGTGTTTTTTCATTGAAGACAAATTAAATGAAGATAATAATAGCAAAGAATTTGTGATTGCAATCATTTTCAGGAAGAAACTGAGGATTATCTGACAGAATTGCAGGGGTGTCAATACTTTTGGCCAACACTGTACTTAATCAACCCCCAGGTATATCTGCATAAACCCTCAAGTGGTCCATGGGGTCCCACACTAGAATAGCTATAGGGTGTCATATGCCTTGGATCAAACCTCTGGTATAAGTCACACACTCAAGTGACCTACACACAATTGCACATATAGATAATCGTAGACGATATATATGACACAAAATAGAGACATGATGAAGTATAAAAGTCCTGTATGATCCTTTTTTGGATTAATAGACTTATCGCAGGGTTGCCTTGTGCCGATTCTGAAGACCGATAGAATTAGATACTAAAAGGTATGTTGGACAAAGCTACGCTACAGAGATATAGGCCACATCCACCCACCGACCCCATTCTATAGATCCACCTTGTCTCTTTTTTTAGGATGATTTTGTCCCAATTACCGCCCCTCGTGGGTCTGTCCACCACCTCCATAATCTGGAAGCTAAAGCAATTGAGATCCCCCCCATGGACTCCCCTCACGTGACGTGAGACGGGGGTATCCCTTGCATGTCTAATATCCCCCAAATGATCCCCTATGCGTTTCTTAAGGGGTCTTTTCGGTTTTCCTATATAGTCCATGGGGGCAGGAACACTGAAATAAATAAACAACACCCTCGGTCCTACAGTTTCCAAAATGTCTACTGGTGAAAATGTCGCCAGTTGTACTGCTCTGAAAGGAGTCCGATCTCTTCACATAATTGCAGTATACACATTTTCCACACCTTAAGGTGCCGTTTTTCCGTTGATCTAACCACGTGCCTTGTTTCCTAGGTGGACGGTATAGGCTATGGACCAATTGGTCCCTCAGTGACCTCCCACGTCTGAAGGTAATGGCTGGTCTGGCAGGGACAAAGGGGGCCACCTCTTTGTCTGACAGGAGCACCCCCCTATGTCTCTCGAGAATATCTCGCACTTCACCAGACCGATCGTCATACGTCCCAATCATCCTTACTATATCATCTGAGACCGGTTTAGCCTTGGGTCTGAGAAGGGTTTTCCTACTACCAGCTGCGTTCTTAAAGGCCTCACAAAGAACCCGCGGAGGATACCCCTTATCCAGGAATAGTCTCCGCATCCCTCTTGCTTCCAAGTGGAAACTGCTGATATCCGAGCAGTTTCACCTGGCCCTTAAATACTGGCCCTTCAGTATAGCCCTCCTCAGGCTCCTAGGGTGGTGGCTGTCCCACCTCAGTAGGTCATTTGTGGCCGTGGGTTTACGGTATATAGTTGTCTGTAATCCGCCACGCCCGTCCTTGTACATGGTGACATCTAAGAAATTGAGGGACCTCTCATGGATTTCCGATGTGAATCTCAGACCCAAGCTGTTAGTATTCAAATTGTTGATGAAGTTCTCAAATTATTGTTTATCGCCCCTCCACAGGATCATGATATCATCAATATAACGCCCCCAGAAAAGTATCTGGGGGCTCCACCAAGCAGAGGCTTCCTCTGTGAAGACCACAGTATCCTCCCACCAGCGCAAGAGCAAGTTGGCGTAGCTAGGGGCACATGAACTCCCCATAGCTGTGCCCTTGGACTGGTGGTAGAACTTGCCATCAAACAAAAAGAAGTTTTGGGTTAATACATATGAGAGTAGTGATAGAACAAATGCGCTGTGTTCCATATACTGTCTCCCCCGGGTCTTAAGATAGTACTCCACTGCCAACAGGCCTTTCTCGTGGGGTATACTGCTGTACAATGCCTCCACATCAATGGAGGCTAATTGTACATCGTCCCCCACTGAGACACCATCAAGTTTGCTTATCAGGTCTAAGGTATCCCTGATGTATGAGGGTAAGCTGATTGCAAACGCTCTCAGGACCTTATCGAGGTAAATCCCACAATTCTGGGTGATGGATTCTATCCCAGATACCATGGGACGACCTCGCAGTGGAGACAGACCCTTATGTACCTTGTGGAGTGAGTAGAACATGGCCATAACCGGATGCTTGTTATACATAAAGTTCTTCTCACTACTAGAGATTGCCCCTTTCTCCAATGCCCCCTGTAGTATACTTTCTAGTTTGGAACATAGTCGTCGGATCTCCCTCCAATCTGGTATAGGTGGTGTTGTCATTAAGTATGGCACATAGCTTTATACTGTTTATGGTGCATCACGACGAGGTTTCCGCCCTTATCGGTGGGCTTTAGGATGATTTGATCATTCCTCGTCAGATTGTCCAAAGTGCGCCGCTCCTCACTCGTGAGGTTAGAATAGTATACTTTCTTTTTAGTCTCACCCAACTTTTTCAGATCATTTGTTACCAGATTGGTGAAGATGTCCACACTCGTGAGATCACTGTTTGCGGCATCCTTGTACTCGGGGGTCTGCAATCCGTGAAAGGACCCTTACCAATTTCTTTGTTTTGACCCATTGCCAGGTCCCTAAGGTCAGAGAAGGTACAAATGTCTTCCTCCTCAATCCCCAATTGGCGGCATTTGTCCTCGTCATTGATTTTAAAAAATCTCCTCCATTTTAAGTTCCTAGCGAAAAGGTTTAGATCTTTAACCCATTTGAACTCGTTAAAATGGTTCGTCGGGACGAATGAGAGACCCTTTGATAGTATATTTCTTTCTATTTCGGTCAGGTGGTGATCCGTCAGATTAATAATTCTGTTGGAGTCTATTGTTTCTGCCTTGCCCCTGGGTTCTCCCTCTCAACGGGTAGGGATCTCTCCCTAAAAAAGACCCTGGATCCGTCACATAGGTGCCCAGTGTAGTAGGTCCAGACACATATCGTGAAAAGGACCCAACCCCCGACTCTGGTCTCCTTGGGCTGATGTCCCGACCTCCAAACCCTGATTCCTCTGGATCTACCCTGCCCTGTCCTCCTCGGCCCTTGCCTCCCTTTTTCCTCCATTTCCTGCTCTTGGGGTTCTTCCGTGGTTCTGGAGCTCTTCCCTGACCCCCCCTATCCCCCTTCCTCTTTTTCTGATTGATCTGTTTCAGAGTTATCCGTATTCCCAATATCCCTATCTCCCCTCTGGATGAATAGATAAGCTCTCTTCTCTTTAAATTCTAGAGAGTCCCTTATGTATTGTTTATGCTTACGTTCTTTAATACACGACTGCAAACGTCCAATACTATGCTCTAACGTGGCCTCACGTCTCCCAAAGTCCGGCTCGTCTTTATGTTTCTTGGCCTCCTCAGTCAACTCCGTAAGTTTTTTGGAAGTCTCCTCAAAAGAGTTCTTCTCCTCATCCAGGAGAATCTCATGAATCTCAGGGAGCTATTGATGGATTCTTCCTCCCACCTTTCAAGACGTTTGGGGGTCCTAGATCTATTTGCAGGAATTATATTTAGTCTAAGGCCTTTGGGGACCAGTCTTTCAGCTATATACTTCTCCAGGCTCTCAATTTCCCTCCATGATTTAACGTTTTCTTTATAAACATAAGTTATCTCATGGAAGATCTTCTTAAGATCACCCGAGGTGTCACCACCACCGTTGTTGTCCTCAGTCTCCGAAAAGACGTCCCTTGCCTCAACCGCCCACCTTTCTCTGTCAATGGGTCCTGACAAGAAACCCGCCATAGAAATTTATGTTCGGTTAGCGCACCGAAATTTGATAAAGTAATCCTAATTTTATTTATATATATGTCAAAGGAATTACTACTAAAATATAACATTTATTAGTACGTTTTTAAAAAAATCGGAATCATATAGTTCCAACAAGGATGTGCAACTGACTTACTCGAGGGGGGGGCTGTCAGGCCCTATCCTCTCCCTACCTCACCCTACCTGACAACGGAGTTTTATACACATAAAAAACCCCATGGATGGTGTCCCCGTTCCTCGAGGGCTGTCCCTACTAACCCTTAGCTGACATCTAAAGGTGAAGGCCCGTTGGTACACTATACGCCCTTCCAGTAAAGTCTGGTGTCATGCACATGTGCTGGAGGATGTTACAGAAAGGCTATCCCCAGAGTAAAAGGGTCTATCCTCTTGACTTAGTGGCTTAAAACCAAAAAACGCCACTTAGAGGACACAAGTAAACCGGCTGTTCTGTGAGATTAACCCTTCATGTCTTAAAGTTGTGGAGGTGTCACGTGTCATATAGAGCTGTCATTCAATTCCACAGTTCCTATACCAATTTAAATATACTAGATGGCGGCCCGATTCTAAAGAATCGGGTAGTCTAGAATCCATATATAGTTTATTTACTAATAGTTAGGGGAGTGTGGTGAAATGAATTGTGTGTATACAGGTGGCTCAGTGGGTAGCAGAGTATACGGTGGCTCAGTGGTTAGTGCTGTATATGGTGGCTCAGTGGATAGCACTGTATATGGTGGCTCAGTGGTTAGCACTGTATATGGTGGTTCAGTGGTTAGCACTGTATATGGAGGCTCAGTGGTTAGCACTGTATGGTGGCTCAGTGGTTAGCACTGTATGGTGGCTCAGTGGTTAGCACTGTATATGGTGGCTCAGTGGTTAGCACTGTATATGGTGGCTTAGTGGTTAGCACTGTATATGGTGACTCAGTGGTTAGCACTGTATATGGTGGCTCAGTGGTTAGCACTGTATATGGTGGCTCAGTGGTTAGCACTGTATATGGTGGTTCAGTGGTTAGCACTGTATACGGTGGCTCAGTGGTTAGCACTGTATGGTGGCTCAGTGGTTAGCACTGTATACGGTGGCTCAGTGGTTAGCACTGTATGGTGGCTCAGTGGTTAGCACTGTATGGTGGCTCTGTGGTTAGCACTGTATACGGTGGCTCAGTGGTTAGCACTGTATATGGTGGCTCAGTGGTTAGCACTGTATGGTGGCTCAGTGGTTAGCACTGTATACGGTGGCTCAGTGGTTGGCACTCTATATGGTGGCTCAGTGGTTATCACTGTATACGGTGGCTCAGTGGTTAGCACTGTATATGGTGCCTCTGTGGTTAGCATTGTATATGGTGGCTCAGTGGTTAGCACTGTATATGGTGGCTCAGTGGTTAGCACTGTATACGGTGGCTCAGTGGTTAGCACTGTATACAGTGGCTCAGTGGTTAGCACTGTATGGTAGCTCAGTGGTTAGCACTGTATATGGTGGCTCAGTGGTTAGCACTGTATATGGTGGCTCAGTGGTTAGCACTGTATACGGTGGCTCAGTGGTTGGCACTGTATATGGTGGCTCAGTGGTTAGCACTGTATATGGTGGCTCAGTGGTTAGCACTGTATATGGTGCCTCTGTGGTTAGCATTGTATATGGTGGCTCAGTGGTTAGCACTGTATATGGTGGCTCAGTGGTTAGCACTGTATATGGTGGCTCAGTGGTTAGCACTGTATACGGTGGCTCAGTGGTTAGCACTGTATATGGTGGCTCAGTGGTTAGCACTCTATATGGTGGCTCAGTGGTTAGCACTGTATATGGTGGCTCAGTGGTTAGCACTGTATATGGTGGCTCAGTGGTTAGCACTGTATATGGTGGCTCAGTGGTTAGCACTGTATACGGTGGCTCAGTGGTTAGCACTGTATGGTGGCTCAGTGGTTAGCACTATATACGGTGGCTCAGTGGTTAGCACTGCATGGTGGCTCAGTGGTTAGCACTGTATGGTGGCTCAGTGGTTAGCACTGTATATGGTGGCTCAGCGGTTAGTACTGTAATGGTGGCTCAGTGGTTAGCACTGTATAGTGGCTCAGTGGTTAGCACTGTATGGTGGGCTCAGTGGTTAGCACTGTATATGGTGGCTCAGCGGTTAGCACTGTATGGTGGCTCAGTGGTTAGCACTGTATATGGTGGCTCAGCGGTTAGCACTGTATGGTGGCTGCAGTGGTTAGCACTGTTATGGTGGATCAGTGGTTAGCACTGTATAGGTGGCTCAGTGGTTAGCACTGTATACGGTGGCTCAGTGGTTAGCACTGTATACGGTGGCTCAGTGTGTTAGCACTGTATGGTGGCTCAGTGGTTAGCACTGTATATGGTGGCTCAGTGGTTAGCACTGTATACGGTGGCTCAGTGGTTAGCACTGTATGGGTGGCTCAGTGGTTAGCACTGTATATGGTGGCTCAGTGGTTAGCACTGTATATGGTGGCTCAGTGGTTAGCACTGTATATGGTGGCTCAGTGGTTAGCACTGTATACGGTGGCTCAGTGGTTGGCACTGTATATGGTGGCTCAGTGTTTAGCACTGTATAGGTGGCTCAGTGGTTAGCACTGTATATGGTGGCTCAGTGTTAGCACTGTATATGGTGGCTCAGTGGTTAGCACTGTATATGGTGGCTCAGTGTTAGCACTGTATATGGTGGCTCAGTGGTTAGCACTGTATTGGTGGCTCAGTGGTTAGCACTGTATAGGTGGCTCAGTGGTTGCACTGTATATGGTGGCTCAGTGGTTAGCACTGTATATGGTGGCTCAGTGGTTAGCACTGTATATGGTGCTCAGTGGTTAGCACTGTATATGGTGGCTCAGTGGTTAGCACTGTATATGGTGGCTCAGTGGTTAGCACTGTATATGGTGGCTCAGTGGTTAGCACTGTATATGGTGGCTCAGTGGTTAGCACTGTATATGGTGCTCTGTGGTTAGCATGTATATGGTGGCTCAGTGGTTAGCACTGTATATGGTGGCTCAGTGGTTAGCACTGTATATGGTGGCTCAGTGGTTAGCACTTTATGGGTCGTGTAGCATCGTATATGGTGGCTCAGTGGTTAGCACTGTATATGGTGGCTCAGTGGTTAGCACTGTATGGTGGCTCAGTGGTTAGCACTGTATACGGTGGCTCAGTGGTTAGCACTGTATATGGTGGCTCAGTGGTTAGCACTGTTATGGTGGCTCAGTGGTTAGCACTGTATAGTGGCTCAGTGGTTAGCACTGTATGGTGCTCAGTGGTTAGCACTGTATATGGTGGCTCAGTGGTTAGCACTGTATAGGTGGCTCAGTGGTTAGCACTGTATATGGTGGCTCAGTGGTTAGCACTGTATATGGTGGCTCAGTGGTTAGCACTGTATAGGTGGCTCAGTGGTTAGCACTGTATATGGTGGCTCAGTGGTTAGCACTGTATAGGTGGCTCAGTGGTTAGCACTGTATATGGTGGCTCAGTGGTTAGCACTGTATATGGTGTTGTGATTAGCACTTATGGTGGTCAGTGGTAGCACTGTATATGGTGGCTCAGTGGTTAGCACTGTATATGGTGGCTCAGTGGTTAGCACTGTATATGGTGGCTCAGTGGTTAGCACTGTATAGGTGGCTCAGTGGTTAGCATGTATATGGTGGACTCAGTGGTTAGCACTGTATGGTGGCTCAGTGGTTAGCACTGTATATGGTGGCTCAGTGGTTAGCACTGTATGGTGCTCAGTGGTTAGCACTGTATATGGTGGCTCAGTGTATGGGGCTCAGTGGTTAGCACTGTATATGGTGGCTCAGTGGTTAGCACTGTATATGGTGGCTCAGTGGTTAGCACTGTATATGGTGGCTCAGTGGTTAGCACTGTATTGGTGGCTCAGTGGTTAGCACTGTATATGGTGGCTCAGTGGTTAGCACTGTATATGGTGGCTCAGTGGTTAGCACTGTATATGGGCTCAGTGGTTAGCAAATGTATTGGTGGCTCAGTGGTTAGCACTGTTATGGTGGCTCAGTGGTTAGCACTGTATATGGTGGCTCAGTGGTTAGCACTGTATAGGTGGCTCAGTGTTTAGCACTGTATATGGTGGCTCAGTGGTTAGCACTGTAATGGTGGCTCAGTGGTTAGCCACTGTAGGGTGTGTAGGTTGTGTAGCACTTATACGGTGGCTCAGTGGTTAGCACTGTATAGGTGGCTCAGTGGTTAGCACTGTATATGGTGGCTCAGTGGTTAGCACTGTATAGGTGGCTCAGTGGTTAGCACTGTATGGGGTGCTCAGTGGTTAGCACTGTATGGGGCTCAGTGGTTAGCACTGTATAGGGGGGCTCAGTGGTTAGCACTGTATATGGTGGCTCAGTGGTTAGCACTGTATATGGTGGCTCAGTGGTTAGCACTGTATATGGTGGCTCAGTGGTTAGCACTGTATATGGTGGCTCAGTGGTTAGCACTGTATACGGTGGCTCAGTGGTTAGCACTGTATATGGTGGCTCAGTGGTTAGCGCTGTATATGGTGATTTAGTGATTAGCACTCTATGTGGTCAGTGTCAGCACTGTATATGGTGGCTCAGTGGTTAGCACTGTATATGGTGGCTCAGTGGTTAGCACTGTATATGGGCTCAGTGGTTAGCACTGTATGGTGGCTCAGTGGTTAGCGCTGTATATGGTGGACTCAGTGGTTAGCACTGTAGGTGGCTCAGTGGTTAGCACTGTATATGGTGGCTCAGTGGTTAGCACTGATGGTGGCTCAGTGGTTAGCACTGTATATGGTGGCTCATGGTTGGCACTGTATATGGTGGCTCAGCGGTTAGCACTGTATGGTGGCTGAGCGGTTAGCACTGTATATAGTGGATCAGTGGTTAGCACTGTAATGGGGCTCAGTGGTCAGCACAGGATGGGGCTCAGTGGTCAGCACAGGATGGAGGCTCAGTGGTCAGCACAGAATGGAGGCTCAGTGGTCAGCACAGGATGGAGACTGGGTGGTCAGCACAGGATGGAGGCTCAGTGGTCAGCACAGGAAGGAGGCTCAGTTGGGCAGCGCAGGAAGGAGGCTCAGTGGTGAGCGCAGGACGGAGGCAGAGTGGTGAGCGCAGGACGGATGAGAGTGTGCAGGTGGAGGACAGCGATGTGACTAGCGAGGCAGAGTGGTGACGCAGGACGGAGGCAGAGTGGTGAGCGCAGGACGGAGGGTCGGTGGTCAGGGCAGGACGGAGGTCGGTGGTCAGCAGAGGACGGCGGCTCAGTGGTCAGCAGAGGACGGCGGCTGTGTGGTCAGCAGAGGACGGGGGCTCTGTGGTCAGCAGAGAGAGGGGGGCTCTGTGGTCAGCAGAGGAGGGGGGCTCTGTGGTCAGCAGAGGACGGCGGCTCTGTGGTCAGCAGAGGACGGCGGCAGAGTGATCAGCGCAGGAAGGAGGCAGAGTGATCAGCGCAGGAAGGAGGCAGAGTGATCAGCGCAGGAAGGAGGCAGAGTGGTGAGCGCAGGACAGCGGCTCTGTGGTCAGCAGAGGAGGGCGGCTCTGTGGTCAGCAGAGGACGGTGGCTCTGTGGTCAGCAGAGGACGGTAGGCTCTGAGTGGTCAGCAGAGGACGGCGGCTCTGTGGTCACAGCAGGAGGAGCTCTGTGGTCAGCAGAGGACGGCGGCTCTGTGGTCAGCAGAGGAGGGCTATTGTGGTCAGCAGAGGACGGCGGCAGCAGTGTCAGCGCAGGAAGGGCGGTGATCACGCAGGAAGGGGCGATGTGGTGAGCGCAGGACGCGTCTGTGTAGCAGAGGAGGGCTCTGTGGTCAGCAGAGGAGGCGGCTCTGTGGTCAGCAGAGGACGGGGGCTCTGTGGTCAGCGAGGAAGGAGCAGGTGGTCAGCGCTGGAAGGCAGCAGAGTGGTACGGGAGGAGCTCTGTTGGTCAGCAGAGGACGGGGGTCTGTGGTCAGCAGAGGACGGCGGTCTGTGGTCAGCAGAGGACGGCGGTCTGTGGTGAGCAGAGGACGCGGCTCTGTGGTAGCAGGAAGGCGGCGATGGGTAGGCAGAGGAGGGGCTCTGTGGTCAGCAGAGGACGGCGGGCTCTGTGGTCAGCAGAGGACGGGGGCTCTGTGGTCAGTCAGAGGACGGGGCTCTGTGGTCAGCAGAGGAAGGGGCTCTGTGTCAGCAGAGGACGGGGCTCTGTGGTCAGCAGAGAGGCGGTCTGTGGTCAGCAGAGGACGGCTCTGTGGTCAGCGCAGGAAGGAGGTCGGAGTGGTCAGCGCAGGAAGGAGGCTCTGTGGTCAGCAGAGGACGGCGGTCTGTGGTCAGCGCAGGAAGGAGGCTCTGTGGTCGAGTGGTCAGCGCAGGAAGGAGGCTCTGTGGTCAGCAGAGGACGGCGGTCTGTGGTCAGCGCAGGAAGGAGGCTCTGTGGTCAGCGCAGGCTAGGTGGGCGGAGCCATGGCGGGAATCCCGCGAGGTGGGCGGAGCCATGGCGGAGTCTCGCGAGGTGGGCGGAGCCATGGCGGGAGCCCCGCGAGGTGGGCGGAGCCATGGCCGGAGCCCCGCAAGGTGGGGGAGCCATGGCGGGAGCGGTGTAGCGGGATGGTGGCGGGGTAAGTATACTGGAGTGTGTGTGTGTGTGTGTCCCTAACGCACTTCCGTCACTTTGGCAGCCACGTCCACGATGACGGAAGTAGCGCCGAATATGACGGAAGTGCGCTACGGCAATTATATATTAGATTAGCACTAAACCTAACAATTGCTAGGTACAAATACACATAAAAACACCACTATTCCACCTTCACCTGATATCTCACACCACACTCATAACACCATGTCCCATTAGGAAGATTAATCTTGATGTTCCCTGAGGAAGGAGCCCGGTATGTGGCTCTGAAACGCGTCGGAAAATAAACCTATATCACCGTCCCCAGACGTCCTGTGTCTTTGGTGCTTCAACATCTTTTTGGCAGCAGCGCGGACTTACAGGTACTTTGTCCGGAAGATTTGTATTGAAGAACCGCAGTAACCTGTGGAAGTACGGTCCCTGCAGCAGCTGCAAAATCTGAGCGATTACGCTGGTTGTGTGCTACACAACCATACCAGGTGAGCAAGTCTAATATTGTCATCTTATACCTGTCTAAAAAGGATAAGACCCTATTTGCGCATTCTCAATCCTTTAGATATATGTGTGTAATGTGGCCTTTAGTGTTAATCTTCCTCTGTCTACAGTCATTGCTGTTCTCTGATCATCAGATTTTGTGTAAAATAAAGGTTATAAGTTGATAAACTTTGGTTATTTGGAAATCCCTGTTCTAGAGGCTGGTGCTCCCCGTACACCAGATCCTTCACATGTTCATCAGTGTAGATCACATTCTGTCTGAGAGATCAAGTGATCCCACATTGTTGTGTAATTGTGATCCCCAGTATAGATCAGTGCGGGGCAGGAGGACAGAGAGACGTTTTCTCAGTGATCGGGAAGGACACTGTCTCAGTATTCTCCTCCATCACAGGACGCTGCATCCGGACTAGAAGAGGCTCTCACTTATTAACAGGATTTTTATTATTAAAAGGTCTTATAGTCCAGAAAATACGGAATGTGCAAATATTTCCTCTCATTTAATTATACGACTCTCATGTTATTAGTACAATTTGTCCACAATATATAATTTCTCCTAGTGCGAGTTATTCTTGATGATAAACAAAACATGAATTTCCAGTAATTCTTTTTCACAATTTAGTCATGATAATGGCTACTGCCTGTGTGAGTTCTCTGGTGCCTGACAAGATGTGATTTATCTGCAAAACATTTCCCACATTCTGAACATGGAAAAGTCTTCTTCCCTGTGTGAGTTCTCTGATGTATAACAAGATGTGATTTATATGTAAAACATTTCCCACATTCTGAACATAAGAGTGGTTTCTCCCTTAAGTGAGTTTTTTGGTGCCTAACAAGACTAGATTTATCTGCAAACCATTTCCCACATTCTGAACATGAATAAGGCTTCTCCCCTATGTGAGTTTTTTGGTGCCAAACAAGACTAGATTTATCTGCAAACCATTTCCCACATTCTGAACATGAAAAAGGCTTCTCCCCTGTGTGAACTCTCTGATGTCGAACAAGATCTGATTTCTGTACAAAACATTTCCCACATTCTAAACATGAAAAAGGCTTCTCCCCTGTGTGATTGATCTGATGTCTAACAAGATTTAATTTATTTACAAAACATTTCCCACATTCTGAACATGAAAAAGGCTTCTCCCCTGTGTGACCTCTCTGATGTCTAACAAGATGTGATTTATATGGAAAACATTTCCCACATTCTGAACATGAGAAAGGCTTCTCCCCTGTGTGACCTCTCTGGTGTGTAACAAGATGTGATTTATATGTAAAATATTTCCCACATTCTAAACATGAGAAAGGCTTCTCCCCTGTGTGATATCTTTGATGTGCAACAAGATGTGATTTCTGTACAAAACATTTCCCACATTCTGAACATGAAAAAGGCTTCTCCCCTGTGTGACCTCTCTGGTGTGTAACAAGATGTGATTTATATGTAAAACATTTCCCACATTCTGAACATGAGAAAGGCTTCTCCCCTGTGTGACCTCTCTGGTGTGTAACAAGATGTGATTTATATGTAAAATATTTCCCACATTCTAAACATGAGAAAGGCTTCTCCCCTGTGTGATATCTCTGATGTGCAACAAGATGTGATTTCTGTACAAAACATTTCCCACATTCTGAACATGAATGTGGCTTCTCACCAGTATGAATTTCTGATGACTAACAAGATCTGATTTCTGGTTAAAGTGTTTTCTCCACTTGGAACAAGAAAATCTCTTTTTCTCTGTGTGAATTTTTTGATGTTTAACAAAAGATGTTTTGAGGGGAAAACTATTTCCATATTCTGAAGGTGAAAGTGGCTTCATTGCGTTAAGACATTTGTTTTTTTAATGCCTCTTTTGTGACTTTTATTCTTCTTAGTAGTCTGTGATGAATCAGAAGATTGGACCTGTTTCATAGGATCAGATGATAGATCTTTGCTGTGAAGGGATGATGGGATATCTGGAGTAATGACATTCACATCAATTGTATCCTGTGTGGTTTCTAGTTCATCTGATTTATAAATTGAAGATGTCAGTTCTCCTTCTGATCTCCTGGTACAGTCATCTGACAAGAATAAATACAATTATTATCTTTGAATAAAATATACCTGAAATTAATATTTTTTAAAATTTCTACTTAAAATGTAAATTGTCACTTCAGTGTTGAAGTTGGCGAACTCTAGTGCCACCTAATAAAGGTAGCAATCCTACAAGTCATCATTGACTCTTTAACAAGCCTTTTAATATGACTTAGGATTTGTGCCAGATCAGACGGGACGTGGCCGGCAGAGGAGTACTGTTCAGAGTTCCGAAGGTGGGCCACGGACACCCAATGGAATGACCCGGCTCTTAGGTGTCAGCTCTGTCAAGGGATGTCTAGTAATGGAATAAAGCGATGTTTGGGTGAGCGCTGGGATATGAAGACAGCTACACTTCAACAAGTATTTTACCTGTAAGTTTATTGTTCAAATCACACTAGGTCCTCTCCCACAACATGTTTCGACGCTCAGGGCGTCTTCCTCAAGTGGATATCAGACCTTACATTTGGTATCCTTATAAATCATCCATTAACCAATCCCTTGCTTTTAGGTTGAAAATATACTTTTTAACTCTTTCCTGTCCAAATGTCTAAATAGCTATATAAGCAGTTCTATTTAATGCACAATACGAGCCCTTTTTATTCTATTGCACAACTGCCCGTTTTTTGTGACAAAAACATAAGTATTTATCCAGGAGTACATTAAAAATTCAAGATAGTAAAACACTTCAATATTATTACACAAAATCCACCTATTAGATACACATAATTATTACACTTAAAAAATTCACATGAAAATTACATATAAAAAATACATATACAAATTATTAAAACATCATGAAATCTATACAAATGATCTGATCTTAAAAGATGACTTCTGCAAATGGTAATTATGGGTTTATATATTTATTCTCTATTGAGAGAATAAGGCCTCAGGTGCCAATGTACCCATTTTAAAAATCCAATACATTTCTTTCTTATTCAATTTCTCAATCCTATCATGCACTTCCTCACTTATTTGTTCTAGGATTATTAATTTAAGACTGGTGGGATCCCTTTCATGTATCTGATGATAGTGTCTTGAGATGCTGTGATTTAAATACCCCTTTCTGATATTTGATCTGTGCTTACTCAGCCTAGCCTGCATTGTCTGGATCGTTCTACCTATATATTGAAGTTTACAGGGACACTCCAACATATATATTACAAATTGTGATCTACAATCCATTCTCTGTTTAATTGGGAACGATTCCTCAGTTGTATTGGATGTGAACTTATTACATCCATGTACAATGCTATTGCAACATTCACATCGTCGTGAGTTGCATTTATAGCACCCATTTTTTATTGTTTCATTGGTCTTTGTTTGTTGTTCTTTGCTCCCAATGTTCATATTTTTTATTTTGTTCGGGCTATTAAGGCCTGGAGGGTTCTCCCTCTTCTAAAAATAATCTCTGGTTTTTCTGTTATAATTTTTGAGAGGATGGGGTCCCCCTTTAAAATTAACCAGTATTTACCCAAAATTGTGTAAATTTCCCTATATGATTGATTGAAAGTTGTTACTAGATTACACCTATAATTTACAATATCGTTCTCCCCTTCTTTCATTTTTCTTTCTTTATTTAATTCCATTTGCTTAATTATCTCACTCTGTGTGCGGTTCTTACTTCTATTATAAGCATCCGCTAGGAGTCTGCTCGGGTGACGCCTCGGTTGTCGGTCCTTCAAGGGGATGTACATATTCTTAAAGAAACATTCAGGGTTCAGTCCTTGGCCTCTCTCTCTCTCTACACAGCCCCGATTGGACGCACCATCAACAGATTTGGTTTTCAGTACCATCTTTATGCTGATGACACACAACTATACACTTCTTCCCTGACCTTACTCCCGCTCTAATAAAGAACACCAATGACTGTCTAACCGCAGTTTCCAATATCATGTCTGTTCTCTACCTGAAACTTAATCTTTCCAAAACTGAGCTACTTCTGCTCCCCCCCTCCACTAACCTCCCTAAATCTGACATCTCCCTCTTGGTGTGCGGCACCACAATAGTGCCTAGTCAGCAGGCTCGCTGTCTGGGTGTTATGTTTGACTCTGGTCTTTCCTTCACCCCATATATACAATCTCTCGCATGCTCTTGCCGCTTTCACCTGAAGAACATCTCCAGAATTCGCCCCTTTCTCACCTTGGAAACCACAAAAACCCTCACTGTGGCCCTGATTCACTCCCGCCTTGACTATTGTAATTCTCTCTTAGTTGGCCTCCCCCGCACTAGACTGTCCCCTTTCCAGCCCATCCTTAATAAAGCAGCCAGGATTACCTATCTAGCTAATCGTTACTCGGACGCTTCTGCTCTATGTCAGTCATTACACTGGCTGCCTATACACTATAGGATCCATTTCAAACTGCTTGTTCTCACCCACAAAGCTCTTCAAAGTGCAGCACACCCATACATCTCCACCCTCATCTCTGTCTATCACCCAGCCGTTCTCTTCGCTCTGGAAGTGACTTTAGACTCACTTCTGCACTAATCCGAACCTCCCACTCCCAGCTCCAAGACTTCTCCTGAGCTGCACCAATTCTCTGGAATGCTCTACCCAAGAAATTAGGTGTATCCACAACTTAGATAGTTTTAGGCGATCCCTAAAAACACATCTTTTAGGGCGGACTATCATGATCCCTAGTCAGTCATCTAGACATAGCCTATCCGCGCCGTCTCAAGTGGATCACAAATAATGGGTTGTGGCCACTTATTCTGCTCCTATCTGTTCCCCATCTCCTGAAGTTGACTATACCATCATTGTAAATAAGGACCTGTACCTTGTCACCCCCACCTCATTGTTAGATTGTAAGCTCTTATGAGCAGGGCTACCAATTTTTGCTCTAATTATTGTATTATATTATGCTTTGTATTGTATTGTTTATGGTATTGTATTGTATTTTCTAATTGTTTCTTATGATTGTTTAAATGTGAACTTTGTATTGTGAATGTGAAGCTGCGGAATATGTTTTCGCTATATAAATACAAATTATTATTATTATTGTCATTTCACACCACCAATTATCAGATAACTCTGTGTCCTCAGCCTACTGGTCCCTGTGTAAGTCCAGACCCATGTATAGGGGTTAGAGGGTGAAGGACAATCCCTGGGATATGGAGGGTGGAGTAGATAGCGCCAGGTCTGTTTGTGGCAGCCATCTTTTGAGCTGTCAGGTGATCACATGATTGTGATATGTCTGGACTCCACCACCGATAAAGCAGCCACAGCCGGTGACTGAGAAGAATCTGTGACTTCTCTGCATTCAGTGGTCACTACTCACCTGGGCGGTGATCTGTAGGGATCTCCTCTGTCCTCCGCTCATCACCCCTCACATAGGTCTCTGGAGGATTAATATGGGGCAGATCTTCACCCTGAAACAAAGATTATAAAGTCACAGACAGATGGAGAAGTCCCATCTATGATCAGCTGTAATCTGCCATCTCCACCGTTCTCATTACACAAGTATAACACATCTAATAGTGGAGGAGAAAACAAGACTGAGACAAGATCTTCACAGCCGTCTACACATCATAGGGAGATCTCATCACACCTTCTCTCCATCTACCTGATGATCCGGAGGAACATCGGGATCTTCTTCTTTACAGTCCTGTGGGAGAAGAGGACGGGGACATCTCTCTGGTGTTGTCCTCTTACTGGATAGACCTGGAGGAGACACATACAGGACTGAATTCATTCTTTACATACAGATCATTATAGGCCGTGTGGATTTAGTCCTGTCTATTACCTGCTGATGTGAGGGGATCCTCCATCATGACCATGTCCTTGTACAGATCTCTGTGTCCTTCTAAATACTCCCACTCCTCCATGGAGAAATAGACGGCGACGTCCTGACATCTTATAGGAACCTGACACATACAATGATAGCGCGGTCATCATTCCCCATCCCTTCATAGCGTTACTGTATAATGTCCCAGCAGCAGCAGCAGCATTCCCAGCAGTGTCACCTCTCCAGTCAGCAGCTCCATCATCTTGTAGGTGAGTTCTCGGATCTTCTGCTCATTGATGTCCTCATGTATCAGGGGGTGAGGTGGAGGCCCGTGATTGGGCTCAGGGCTCTTCCCTCACACTGTACAGGCTCCTGACAGCACAGATCACTCCAGCTCTTCTTCACCACTGTGTAATCCTGGTTATGGAGAGGAGACACATTAATAAATCTCCAGTCTCCAGACATTTCCAGAGTCCTCACCTCTCCTGTCCTCTGTTCTTCTGTCCATAGATAAGAATGATGTGATGTGACATCTCTCACCTCTCCAGTAACAAGGAAGAGGATCTCTAGGGTGAGGGGTAAGATCCTCTCCGCCATCTTGTCCCTGTCCAGATCCATCCTTGATGGTCAATCAGGAGAATTCTCTTCTATAGAAGATGTGAGAGGATCCGATATTGTAGAGACCTGAATGGGGGAAGATGAGCTCCGGTTTCTCCCGCAGGTTCAGCTCTGCAGATACTGAGCTCAGTACTGACTAATGCCGCACAGCAGATATATGGCCGCTGTGTGTACAGGACCTGTGATGATGTCACATGGGGGAGGAGTCAGGGGTCACATGATCAGCCGAGGTGTGTACGAGGTGTACAGAGCAGAGCCGAGTGTGTACGAGGTGTACGGAGCAGAGCCGAGTGTGTAGACGGAGCGGAGCCGAGTGTGTACGAGGTGTACGGAGCGGAGCCGAGTGTGTACGAGGTGTAGCGGAGCGAGCCGAGTGTGTACGAGGTGTACGGAGCGGAGCCGAGTGTGTACGAGGTGTACGGAGCGGAGCCGAGTGTGTACGAGGTGTACGGAGCGGAGCCGAGTGTGTACGAGGTGTACGGAGGAGCCGGTGTGTACGAGTGCGGAGGGGTGTGTACGAGGTGTACGGAGCGGAACCGAGTGTGTACGAGGTGTATGGAGCGGAGCCGAGTGTGTACGAGGTGTACGGAGCGGAGCCGAGTGTGTACGAGGTGTACGGAGCGGAGCCGAGTGTGTACGAGGTGTACGGAGCAGAGCCGAGTGTGTATGAGGTGTACGGAGCGGAGCCGAGTGTGTACGAGGTGTGCGGTGAGCGGAGAGCGAGCGTGTGTACGAGGTGTGCGGAGCGGAGCCGAGTGTGTACGAGGTGTACGGAGCGGAGCCGAGTGTGTACGAGGTGTACGGAGCAGAGCCGAGTGTGTACGAGGTGTACGGAGCAGAGCCGAGTGTATGAGGTGTACGGAGCGGAGCCGAGTGTATGAGGTGTACTGAGCGGAGCCGAGTGTGTACGAGGTGTGCGGAGCGGAGCCGAGTGTGTACGAGGTGTACGGAGCAGAACCGAGTGTGTGCGAGGTGTACGGAGCAGAGCCGAGTGTGTACGAGGTGTACGGAGCAGAGCCGAGTGTGTACGAGGTGTACGGAGCAGAGCCGAGTGTGTACGAGGTGTGCGGAGCGGAGTGTGTACGAGGTGTGCGGAGCGGAGCCGAGTGTGTACGAGGTGTACGGAGCGGAGCCGAGTGTGTACGAGGTGTACGGAGAGGAGTCGAGTGTGTACGAGGTGTACGGAGCGGAGCCGAGTGTGTACGAGGTGTACGGAGCGGAGCCGAGTGTGTACGAGGTGTACGGAGCGGAGCCGAGTGTGTACGAGGTGTACGGAGCGGAGCCGAGTGTGTACGAGGTGTACGGAGCTGAGCCGAGTGTGTATGAAGTGTACGGAGCGCAGGCGAGTGTGTACGATGTGTTCTTCTCTAAGAAAGCTGTGCCTTCACTGCACCAGCATGTCACAGACAACATCACTGCCCTCTTAAGAACTCTGTGTGCTTTTCATCACTGACACCTGGACGATTAAGCATGGCCAGAGGCATCACATGTTGACTGGTCACTGGGTGACTCTGGCATCTGCGGGAGAAGGGGCTGCTGTCCAAGTCTTGACATCCCCACGGCTTGGGGGTCAAATGTGGCGCCCCTGCCTCCAGGAGGCCACAAAGGGAACTGCAGCCAGGCAGGTAGGACATTGTTGCACAACAACACCCTCACAGCCCACACAACCCACGTGTCAGAGAAGGTTACATCCAGCCCTGAGATTAGAGACTATATGAGATCAGAGGGGTGGTGGATTCAGAGGAGTGGGTTGGGCACACCAGAGGTCAGGTGACTGACAGTATATAGAGAGGGGGAGGAGTGAAGGAAGGCAGTAGGCCGAGGTAGGCTGAGATGTAAAGACTGAAGGACAATCACACCTCTGTGAGTGCAAGGCTAGAGCGCAGAATCCGTACTGAGCCAGTGTGAGCCAGAGGGGAGAGAAAGCCCGTCCGATGCTGATGCCACCAGGAGTGTGACAGGACATAGAGGGACGGTGGAACCCGTGCCCTAGACAGCAGCTGAAGCCACTGACTGCAGGTGGAGAAGCCCTCCTAGTATACTAGAAGGAACAGAGAGAAGGAGCCTGGTAGAGCCTCGTGCTGAGGACTGCTGGAGGCTGGGCTAAAGTAGAGTGTCGGCTCTAGAGGGGACCGTAGTTCACCCGGCATCCCCAGATAACACGACGAGGGGTCTGAGTTCCAGATTGAGATCCCTAACCCAAAAGGACAGGCAGCTAAGTGACGCACTAGGACTCACAGAAGCCCGAGTCACCGCCATACTGTCCAGCGTTCACACACCAACCCGTATAGACGGAGACCGTAATAGCCCGGAAAGGGACACTAAAGACTGTGTGAGGGGTCACAGGGAGAGAGAGGCCTGGCTGCAGAAGAGAAGGGAACCCGGAGAGGGAGAAAGCACCCGTGTGTTGAGAACTGTAACTGTGCTGTAGGAACTGCAAATGACTTGTAACCTGCTGAGAGAGAACAACTAAGAGTAAAGCTTTGGAAAACCCTGGATTGCCTCTCTTGTCTGCCTCTACCTGCACCCTATTCTCCCTCATACAGATCCAGCCTGTCAGCACCAGCCAGGAGGAGAGATCCCTGCAGTACCTGCAAGTAAGTGTGCTACAACTACAAGAGACTTAGGCTGGTTTCACACTACGATTTTTCTAAATCCGATGCTGTCCGACGAAAATCGGACAGCATCGGATCCGAATTTGGCCCCATGCAGCCCTATGGGCATCGGACCGAATCGGATGTGCACTAAATGCCATCCGATTTGGTCCGATCCGATTCTGTCCGATTTTATTATCGGTGCAAAAATCGGAGCATGCTGCGATTTTTGCACCGAAAATAAAATCTGACAGACTCGGATCGGATGGCATTTAGTGCACAACTGATCCGACCCGATCCCTATAACATGGGGCCCTATGGAGCAGGGTCCGAGGAAACATCTGATGTTTCCTCGGACCCTATTTTAGTGTACTGAGCATGCTCAGTACATGCTCAATACACTAAACCTATTGTGTGCCGCCTAATTTAACTTCTGCAATGTATATACATACATTGCAGAAGTTAAATATAAGTTAAAACAAGTGTTTAAAATAAAAAAATCTTTATTCTCACCTTCCAGCGCTCCCTCGGCGTCTCCAGCTGCAGCCGTTCGGTAACAGGACCTGTGATAATGTCAGAACCCGATCAGCTGATCGGGTCACATGACCGGTTACCGCGGAAACCGCTGACGCTTTTGACGTCATCACAGGTCCTGTACACCCGATCGGCTGCAGCTGGAGACGCCGAGGGAGCGCTGGCAGGTGAGAATAAAGATTTTTTATGTTGAAATGACAGCAGAGGGGACATGAGGGGGGACATGAGAGAGGACAGGAGGGGGGACAGCAGGGGACAGTAGGGAGAGAGTAGGGGGACAGTAGGGCAAAACAGGGGGGCAGCAGGGAGACAGCAAGATGACAGGAGGGAGAGAGGAGGGGGAGCTAAGTGACAGCCCAAACTGATCCTGCAAAAAGTAGGATTCGGATGCCTATTTGGCATCCAATTGCAGGATTCAGTTTGGATCTGATGCTGTCTGATTTTCATCGGACAGCATCGGATTTAGAAAAATCGTTATGTGAAAGGAGCCTTAACCCTTACTGTCCCGGGGGATACAGTTCTCCCCACTAGAACTATACCATCTTCGCTGCCACTCCATCACCCCCGGAGGTTCTGCAGCAGCGGCGGCCCCATCACTGGCCGCACCAAGTGGGTGGCGTCACCCGTGACAATCCCCTTGTAAATATTCCCATCTTATTGTGCGGGCCCAGGGACACGGTCCGGACCAAGCCACCTGTGACTTCCCCAGTACCGACCGGTCCGGTACCGAGTACCCCCGTCCCGTGGGGGCTCCACAACCTGGCGTCACGAACAGGATCTACCCGGTCCAAAAGAATTGGACCCCGTGCGCCAAAAGAACTGTTTCTAGACTTTTCCCGCCAAAATCTGACCTTAATGGCGGCCATAAGGGACTAGCGCCATGTGCAGAGGAGGCGTCCCCGAAACTCCCATCGTGGGCTGGCCCAAGGCGCAAAAAGAAGGTCCCGCCCTGGCTCTCCTTAACTCCGGGAGAGCCAGCTGTCACTCTCAAGGAAGAGCCGCCGCCCCTAGACCCTCCTACCAAGAAGCTGGCGTGAACCCAGAAGAAGGAAATCGTCATCAGGATGTGGCGGAGCGAGCAACCGGAAGAGAAGCAGTCGCCATTCAGAGACACGAGGACGGAAGCGGAGGACGCCGAGAAGAGAGCTGCGCATGAGAGATCACGTGTGATCCCGGAGGGCCCACAAGACGACCCAGTGGAGGAACCTGGCCAGGGAAAGACCAGTTGTGATCGAGCAGAGATGGCTGAAGGCGGCGAGGAGCGTCCCTATTTCCTAGACACCCGGAGGGGTGTATTGCGGCTGCTGCCCCCACGAATGACACGGGCCCAGGAAGAGAACCGGACCCGGATTCAAATAGATATCGACCACCACCAGGGCTATGAGGCCCAGTCTAAGCGACCCGGATGGGTCAGAGAGCCACGTGAGCAGGCGGACAGCGAGGCTGAGGGCCGTACTGCGATATTGGTAGACGTAACCACCCCACCAGCCGTACTGAGTAAGACTTGGAAAGAGGCCGATCCGCTTGGAGCCTTGCCGGAAGGATTCCTGAAGCTGCCGCAGCCGCTGATACCACCACCGACTTCCACCGAGGTGAGAGGTGAGTAGCTCCGCTGCTGGTGGGAGCGGGAAAAAGAGTGTGAGGACTTGATGGGATTCCTGAGAGATCCCGGTGGCAGAGTAGGCCCCGCAGAATTGATTACCCGTGAGGAATACATCCGGAGATGTGTTAGAAAGTGGGAGAAGGAGGAAGCTGAAAGGCTGGTGCAAAAGCAGGAGATGGTGGCCCGCGCTAAGGAGGCCAAAAATGCAGCCCGCCGAGACCGAGAAATCCAGAAGTCCCCACGGCATGAAGGCCAGATTATTAAAATCGTAGAAGAAAGAGGCTATGCTTTTGCTCGCGAACCCGGTGCGAGACTAGACATCTTCATTAATAAGAGAGAAGTGGAGGAACAACTCCCGCCAGACCATCCTGATAGACAGGTTGAAATAGGAGAGTGGGTATCGTATTACATCGCCCAAGGAGAGCGCGGCCCGTACGGCCTTAAGGTCAAAAGACTTTGTTTGGAATCCGAGAGAGTAGATGAAGCCTCAACCGCAGAGTACTACGAAGTACGAGATGACTTCAAGGAAACCAGCTACACGGACGTGGCTGTTAACACGGATCCTGTGGTGATTTTAGAGACTTTACCATTAAAGAAAGACGCCATCACCCAAACCCCAGAGAGCTACTTGCTAATCGACGCATTACAGCACCTGGAAGTGTTTCCCAGAAAGACAGTGCCACAAGTGTTGCCTTGGAAACAAGTAAAGAAGGAATAAACACGGGTCCTTGAACGGAAGAAGAAACTGTAAGTGTGAATGAAGCATTTTCCTTATTGATCCCCTACCTTACCTGAGTGAATGATAGCATTCCCCTGTTTGTCTCATATATGTTTGAAATGAACAATTGATATCATGAACAATGACTTGATACGAACTTCCCTTGTAAATAGTTGAGCACCTTAGTGTGCTCCCCTTTGGTTTTAAGACCAGCTGCACATGCAACGTAGTGCATGAGACTTTGACTGTTTTGAAACTGCTTTTTGAGAATTTTGCACTTTTTCAGAAAAGAAGAACTTTTATACTTTTGATACAAAGTAATGCTTTTATAATGTGTCTTTTACAGAAAAAGGGTAATGACGTATAGATACACATGCACTTGTTTTATAGTTAAAGTAACGTTTGAAGAATCGTGCCTCCCGGAAGGGAAGAAACCAAGAATACTTAATGTTTACTGTTATAAAAATAAAATGTTTTCAGGGTAATCCATGACGGGCAGCACGAGGACGCGCTGGTTTAACTCCGGGAGAATGTGGCGCCCCTGCGTCCAGGAGGCCACAAAGGGAACTGCAGCCAGGCAGGTAGGACATTGTTGCACAACAACACCCTCACAGCCCACACAACCCACGTGTCAGAGAAGGTTACATCCAGCCCTGAGATTAGAACTATATGAGATCGGAGGGGTGGTGGATTCAGAGGAGTGGGTTGGGCACACCAGAGGTCAGGTGACTGACAGTATATAGTGAGGGGGAGGAGTGAAGGAAGACAGTAGGCCGAGGTAGGCTGAGATGTAAAGACTGAAGGACAATCATACCTCTGTGAGTGCAAGGCTAGGAGCGCAGAATCCGTACTGAGCCAGTGTGAGCCAGAGGGGAGAGAAAGCCCATCCGATGCCGATGCCACCAGGAGTGTGACAGGACAGAGAGGGATGGTGGAACCCGTGCCCTAGACAGCAGCTGAAGCCACTGACTGCAGGTGAAGAAGCCCTCCTAGAATACTAGAAGAAACAGAGAGAAGGAGCCTGGTAGAGCCTCGTGCTGAGGACTGCTGGAGGCTGGGCTAAAGTAGAGTGTCGGCTCTAGAGGGGACCGTAGTTCACCCGGCATCCTCAGACAATACGACGAGGGATCTGAGCTCCAGATTGAGATCCCTAACCCAAAAGGACAGGCAGCTAAGTGGATAAAAAACTCACCAAAGAGCCCAGCAAACTTTCATCCTCTTTATTCCTTATTCCAACGCGTTTCAACGCCACAACCCGGCGTCTTCCTCAGGGATATTACAAGCATGCTCATAGAGGGGGTTTTTATAGCCCCTAGATCCACAAAAAAAGAGGTGTCCATTTTTTTGTGGATCTAGGGGCTATAAAAACCCCCTCTATGAGCATGCTTGTAATATCCCTGAGGAAGACGCCGGGTTGTGGCGTTGAAACGCGTTGGAATAAGGAATAAAGAGGATGAAAGTTTGCTGGGCTCTTTGGTGAGTTTTTTATCCAGAAGCAGCGCGGACCGTGACACACCATCACTCCCATCATCTTTCTTGGAACATACCACGATCCAGTGGTAGGTGGAGGTCCTGCAGCAGCTTGGAACATTGATTCCTAAACGCAGTCAAACCAGTTGTGGGGACCACAACTGGACCAGGTGAGCGGCCACACAGCCCCACCATCTACATACTAGTGTCACTAGTGATAGGGCACTATTGCGCCTCTTGTCCCCTCCCTTTATATTTTGCAGGCAGCTAAGTGACGCACTAGGACTCACAGAAGCCCGAGTCACCACCATACTGTCCAGTGTTCACACACCAACCCGTATAGACGGAGACCGTAATAGCCCGGAAAGGGACACTAAAGACTGTGTGAGGGGTCACAGGGAGAGAGAGGCCTGGCTGCAGAAAAGAAGGGAACCTGGAGAGGGAGAAAGCACCCGTGTGTTGAGAACTGTAAGGGGCCCTTTACACACGGCTACATTTGTAGCTTGTCACCAGGTAACTTACTGGTTGCAGTGAAATCATGGATACATGGTTCTATCTTGTTGCTGTGTACAAATGGAATCATGTATCCATGATTTCACTGCAACCAGTAAGTTACCTGGTGACAAGCTACAAATGTAGCCGTGTGTAAAGGTACCCTAACTGTGCTGTAAGAACTGCAAATGACTTGTAACCTGCTGAGAGAGAACAACTAAGAGTAAAGCTTTGGAAAACCCTGGATTGCCTCTCTTGTCTGCCTCTACCTGCACCCTATTCTCCCTCGTACAGATCCAGCCTGTCAGCACCAGCCAGGAGGAGAGATCCCTGCAGTACCTGCAAGTAAGTGTGCTACAACTACACACAAGAGACTTAACCCTTACTGCCCCGGGGGATACAGTTCTCCCCACTAGAACTATACCATCTTTGTTGCCACTCCATCACCCCCGGAGGTTCTGCAGCAGCGGCAGCCCCATCACTGGCCGCACCAAGTGGGTGGCGTCACCCGTGACAATCCCCTTGTAAATATTCCCCATCTTATTGTGCGGGCCCAGGGACACGGTCCGGACCAAGCCACCTGTGACTTCCCCAGTACCGACCGATCGGGTACCGAGTACCCCCGTCCCGTGGGGGCTCCACAACCTGGCGTCACGAACGTGCACCAAAAGAACTGTTTCTAGACTTTTCCCGCCAAAATCTGACCTTAATGGCGGCCATAAGGGACTAGCGCCATGTGCAGAGGAGGTGTCCCCGAAACTCCCATCGTGGGCCGGCCCGGCCCAAGGCGCGAAAAAAAGGTCCCGCCCTGGCTCTCCTTAACTCCGGGAGAGCCAGCTGTCACTCTCAAGGAAGAGCTGCCGCCCCTAGACCCTCCTACCAAGAAGCTGGCGTGAACCCAGAAGAAGGAAATCGTCATCAGGAGGGGGCGGAGCGAGCAACCGGAAGAGAAGCAGTCGCCATTCAGAGACACGAGGACGGAAGCGGAGGACGCCGAGAAGAGAGCTGCGCATGAGAGATCACGTGTGATCCCGGAGGGCCCACAAGACGACCCAGTGGAGGAACCCGGCCAGGGAAAGACCAGTTGTGATCGAGCAGAGATGGCTGAAGGCGACGAGGAGCGTCCCTATTTCCTAGACACCCGGAGGGGTGTATTGCGGCTGCTGCCCCACGAATGACACGGGCCCAGGAAGAGAACCGGAGCCGCACCAAGTGGGTGGCGTCACCCGTGACAATCCCCTTGTAAATATTCCCCATCTTATTGTGCGGGCCCAGGGACACGGTCCGGACCAAGCCACCTGTGACTTCCCCAGTACCGACCGGTCCGGTACCGAGTACCCCCGTCCCGTGGGGGCTCCACACAAACCTCTGTGTCTATCAGTTCCTCCACTGCTTCTGCCTACTCTACCTCCTCCAGGGCCCCACCTGCACCCAAAACCTCTCCATTAATGTGACACGCATTCCATCTGTGCAGAAGGAATTCACCACCCCTGCTTACTTCAGTGTCCGGAAGGCTCAATGCCATCAGGCTGTGTTTACCTTAAAATGCCTGGAAAATGTGAGTCACACAGTTGAGGAGTTGGGGTCAGCTTTGGAGACCAAGTTTCATCAATGTCTATCTTCACTGAACCTGCAGCCAAGAAAGGCTGTATATGACAATGCTGTGAACCTGGGAGCTGCCCTATGCCGGGGCATGGTGACACACATGCCTTGCATGGCTCACGTCCTGAACCTGGTTTATAGGCGACTATTTTGGCCTGCAGTTGTGGACAAAAGTATTGACACCCCTGCAATTCTGTGAGATAATACTTAGTTTCTTCATGAAAATGATTGCAATCACAAATTCTTTGGTATTATTATCTTCATTTAATTTGTCGTCAATGAAAAAACACAAAAAGAATTGTCCTAAAGCCAAATTGGATATAATTCCACCAAAGATAAAAAAGGGGGTGGACAAAAGTATTAGCACTGTTAGAAAAATCATGTGATGCTTCTCTAATTTGTGTAATTAACAGCACCTGTAACTTACCTGTGGCACCTAACAGGTGTTGGCAATAACTAAATCACACTTGCAGCCAGTTGACATGGATTAAAGTTGACTCAACCTCTGTCCTGTGTTCTTGTGTGTACCACATTGAGCATGGAGAAAAGAAAGAAGACCAAAGAACGGTCTGAGGACTTGAGAAACCAAATTGTGAGCAATCTCAAGGCTACAAGTCCATCTCCAAAGACCTGAATGTTCCTGTGTCTACCGTGCGCAGTGTCATCAAGAAGTGTAAAGCCCATGGCACTGTGGCTAACCTCCCTAGATGTGGACGGAAAAGAAAAATTGACGAGAGATTTCAATGCAAGATTGTGCGGATGGTGGATAAAGAACCTCGACTAACATCCAAACAAGTTCAAGCTGCCCTGCAGTCTGAGGGTACAACAGTGTCACCCCGTACTATCCGTCGGCGTCTGAATGAAAAGGGACTGTATGGTAGGATACCCAGGAAGACCCCAATTCTTACCCGGAGACATACAAAAGCCAGGCTGGAGTTTGCCAAAACTTACCTGAGAAAGCCTAAAACGTTTTGGAAGAATGTTCTCTGGTCAGATGAGACAAAAGTAGAGCTTTATGGGCAAAGGCATCAACATAGAGTTTACAGGAGAAAAAAAGAGGCATTCAAAGAAAAGAACACGTTCCCTACAGTCAGACATGGCGGAGGCTCCCTGATGTTTTGGGGTTGCTTTGCTGCCTCTGGCACTGGACTGCTTGACCGTGTGCATGGCATTATGAAGTCTGAAGGCCACCAACAAATTTTGCAGCATAATGTAGGGCCCAGTGTGAGAAAGCTGGGTCTCCCTCAGACGTCATGGGTCTTCCAGCAGGACAATGACCCAAAACACACTTCAAAAAGCACTAGAAAATGGTTTGAGAGAAAGCACTGGAGACTTCTAAGGTGGCAGCAATGAGTCCAGACCTGAATCCCATAGATCACCTGTGGAGAGATGTAACAATGGCAGTTTGGAGAAGGCACCCTTCAAATATCAGGGACCTGGAGCAGTTTGCCAAAGACGAATGGTCTAAAATTCCAGCAGAGCATTGTAAGAAACTCATTGATGGTTACCGGAAGCGGCTGATCGCAGTTATTTTGGCTAAAGGTTGTGCAACCAAGTATTAGGCTGAGGGTGCCAATACTTTTGTCCGGCCCATTTTTGGAGTTTTGTGTGAAATGATCAAATTTAGCTTTTTGCTTCATTCTCTTTTGTGTTTTTTCATTGAAGACAAATTAAATGAAGATAATAATAGCAAAGAATTTGTGATTGCAATCATTACAGGAAGAAACTGAGGATTATCTGACAGAATTGCAGGGGTGTCAATACTTATGGCCACAACTGTAGATGCAATATGTAGTTTGTGCACTCTACAAGGCTCAAAAGCGAGGTGGAAAGTTGACTTGGGGAACTGTGTGACAGAGCAGGGAGGGACACCCGGCCGATGATCAATCCAAGGAGATTTATTAAACAGGAAAGCTGGAACAACACACATGAAGATAAATCTCCAGAGTCCGCAATGAGTCCAAACAAAGGAAACAGATTCAGGCACCTCCCGATAATCCTTGTGCCAGATAAACGAAAGCAATAGTCCTTGCAAGAGTCCAATGGATCCAACACAATCCCACGGACGACGAGATCTGACCTCAGCTCAGGTCTCGCTCCCTTCACTTCCACAGTCAACTGACATCTGATCCTAAAACATGAATGCATTGTCTGGGCTCCTGGGATCAGCCCATGTGAAAGGGAGTAGGGATTCACATCTACTATTGAATGGTTGCTCCATCAGAAGATTCTAGAAACGTATGGCTCCAATGTGTCTGGTAGTATGTGGATTGGACTAGCCACCTGCTGGGAGGAAGAATGGCTAATCCTTCACTAGCTGTTGACCAATGCTTAATTACATTACAGTCCAGGAACGCAATTCCTGGGGGAAGCAGACATGTTAAATTACAGCACAATAAATTGCATAGTATACAGTTAATAGAAAACGGAGAAGGTTACAACACATCAAATGGCATAGTATACAGAAATACAGGACAGGGAAAAGGTATATATCATGACAATCCCCCGTGAAATTTGTGAACGTACAGGTCGCAAGTTAAGTACACACAGTCCAGGCTGCCAGGCCTCAGGGCTCCTCCTGCCTGGACAGTCCATCTGCATTTTGGTGTTGGCTGCCTCTTCTATACTGTAAAGTATAGGGCTGAAGAGCCAGGCTCCATCGTAGTAAGCGTCCATTGTCCCCAGAGACTCTGTTCAGCCAGGTGAGGGGATTGTGATCAGTAACCACAGTGAATTCTCGTCCATACAGATACGGCCTTAGTTTCCTAAGGGCTCACACTACAGCCAGACATTCCTTTTCTGCAGTCACATAGGCCACTTCTTGGTCCAGCAGTTTCCTGCTGAGGTAGGTGATGGGGTGCTTGTCCCCAGCTGCATTCACCTGGCTGAGTACAGCTCCCAGTCCATAAGAAGAGGCGTCCGTCTGCACAATGAACCTCCTCTTGTAGTCCGGAGCAGCCAGAAGAGGGTCACAGACCAGGGCGTCCTTCAGCCGGTTAAAAGCCTCATCACAGGCTGGAGTCCAGGTCACCAGCCGGGGCATCGTTTTCTTGGCTAGGTCTGTAAGCGGCTTGTCCACAGTACTGAAATGAGAAACAAATTTTCGGTAATAACTGGCAGTGCCCAAAAATGCCATAACTTGTTTCTTGGTTTGGGGTACAGGCCAGTCTCTAATAGCCTGGATTTTTGCTTTAGGAAGCCTGGATGACCCCAAGCAGTAACATCTCCTCCAGTTCATGCTGCATGTTGTTTCGAACTGATTCAGGTACCCGGTACGGAGCCTGTTGTATGGGACGAATGCCCTGAGTGCTCTGATGGAGCACTCCTAGAATCTGTTTATTCTGTAAGGAATCCAAGTGATCTCTCAGAGGGACCTGTTCCACAGTGGATGGGGCTCTTGCTGCTTCCACGAGATCAGGTAGGGATTCCTCATCCTCTTGGCCATCTTCTGAAGCTAGCTGACAGCTTGCTATCATTGGTAGGGTCATATTCACATGGACAGTCTTTTGTCTTAGTCCCTGGTCATCTAAAGCAAGAAGGTAATTGGTATCATTTAGTTTTCTGAGAACTCGGAAGGGACCCTCCCATGTTATCTGCAGTTTATTCTGCTGATGGGGAACAATCATTAAGACCTGTTGTCCTTCTACAAACTCCGGATAGCGTGCGTTGCGGTCATACCATGTCTTCTGTCTGGTTTGAGCCATACACACATGACTCTGGGCTAAACTAGCAAGTTGAGCCAGGGTTTCCCGAAGCTTTAGGACATAAGGGACAACAGGGGCTCCTGTATCTTCCACTTGCCTTCCCAGTATTCCTTAAGCAAGGTTAAGGGTCCTCTGACCTTTCTTCCATACAGTAGTTCAAAGCGGGAAAACCCAGTGGACTCCTGGGGAACTTCCCGATAGGCAAACAGGAGATGGGGTAGGTACTTCTCCCAGTCTGAATCCCTGTCAGTGAAGGCCCTTA
>JARQOC010000268.1:0-103869 GCA_033576535.1 Allobates femoralis
ATGTCCTTCACCCTATGGGGATCGACAAAACCAGAGCCCCACACCCGCTCTTGCGCAACAAGCACTACTCTGAATGCGTCGAGGCCTCATTCTCGAAAAAGAAACGCGGTGTGGCTATACTATTTCATAAGGACCTTGACTACTCTGTGCGGGAAGCGGTGAGAGATCCATCGGGTCGTTATCTACTCCTTAAAGTTATGATAGAACAAAGGGAATATTGTCTTCTTAATGTATATGCTCCTAATTCCCCCAATCGTTTCTTCTACTCCAAATTAATAGATCTAATACACGACCACCATGCTACGGACATTTTACTGGGGGGGACCTCAATACCGTACATGACAGTGTGCTAGATAGATCGACCCCATTACCTGCTTCGCATCCCTCTACTGACTTAATTTCCATGCTATTACATCAATTGGATGTCATTGATTCTTGGAGAAGTTGCCATCCTACACACAAGGACTATACTTATTATTCAAGGGTTCACGATGTTCATACACGAATTGATTACTGGCTTCCCTCATCTTCCTTGTTCTCTACGCTGAAAACGGTGGAAATGTTAGCGAGGGTTATCTCTGATCACTCTCCTGTATTACTCACCGCGGATCTATTAACACATAGGACTGTCAGTTTTAGATGGCGCTTCCCTTCGCATCTATATGCGTCTGAGGATTTTGGGACAAGCCTAGTACAATGGTGGGAGACTTACACAGAGGATAATTTAGAACATATTGACAACCCCAACTTGTTCTGGGCTGCGGCTAAGACCGTACTAAGAGGCCGTGTCATTTCTTATACCTCATATAAAAAGAAAAAGCTGCTGTCCACCATAAAACCTCTATTGGATCAACTAACTCAAACGTACAGGGACCTCCAGCTGCTTCACACACCTTCTGCTAAAGAGGCTTACCTTGATACAAAACACACTTTGGACGTTTTATTAACTGAACAGGCACACAATCATCCAGCATATTGGCGAAATCGCTATTTTCTGATCATCATAATGGGAGACCCAGACAATGGGGTTTAGGGCGCTGCCCTCCGGAGGTCACACTAGGTACTACAAGTTTGTAGCACCGCCTCCTCCGCTTATAAACCCCCACCGTAGGAGACATCCTCAGTTTTAAACTTAGTGTGCTCGGAGGATCACGCTTTGCTTGCACTTCACTGCATTCTCACAACTTACGTGATGGCGTATGAAGACAAGGTAAAATGGTCCCATTCGAGACCCTCGACAGCCTCCCCGCTCACCCTTGTGGAACACGCTGGTGGAGGTACCGGAGGGTTTTTAGCCTGGACACTTCAGTGTTCTCCCGGTACGCTGTCGTGCTCCTTTCCTTTCCATCCCTCCATGGAGGCTCTGGATAGGGGGAGCCTGGAGCCTTGCACAGCTCCGCTCCGTCCGAGGCCTCCCTAAATGGTGCTTACAGACCGGACGGAGCCAGCCCAGTCCGAGGCCTCCCTAAATGGTGCTTACACTCCGGACTGGTGCTGTACCCCCGTCCGAGGCCTCCCTAAAGGTGCTTACAGACCGGACCGGCACTGAGGCACCTGGTGTGTCTCCTGTGTGCCTGGGGGTAGTGTCTGTCACTGTGGTGTCATGACACTCAGACCGCGCGGTTACCCTCGGGTCCGCGGTTCTGGCGGTGACCCTGTGCTGGGGTCTCCCTGGCTGACCGCCCTGTGTTTCACAGGGGCTGAGGCTGTAGACTGCGGGTGTTTTTATGTGTACATGCAGTCTGAGAGTGTGTGTGGTGATATTCACTCTCGTTTCCCGCGCTGCGGGCTCCGGCACCTCCATTGCTGAGGCAGTCTGGAGGAGGAGGAGGCAGCCCTTATGGTGACATCACCGCTGGGCGTGTTGTGTGTTCTTCCCGCGTGTTCCTGGCTCCGCCCACATCTTCACTGTCGGCGGCCATCTTCTCCCTCACTTCCCGGCTGGGATCTGAACTGCAGCGCGTGTCTGCACTTGCAAGGGAGACCGGAACTCGCGGAGGTCACACACACACACCGCTTCCTCCTACCGCTTTACTGCGGTCGGTAAGCCACCGGGATTCCCGGTTTGTTTGTGAACTTTGGCTTATATTCCCCTCACTGTGGAGATGTCCTCAGCTGGGAAGCATGCTGCTAAGGCGGCGGTGGCCACCATTGTCTGTACTACATGCAACGGGACACTGGTGGAGGGGTCCTGCAATAACTGCGGACGCCCAGAGGCCCGATCTGCTACTATTGAGTCTGCAAATCCGGGATTATACCCTGAGGTTCAGGTGATCCCAGGGCCATGGGACACGCAGAATAAGATCAATGAATCTCTGCTGTCCCAGATGTCCTCCATGTCGCAAACCCTGGAGGCACTGCATAGGAGACTGGAGAACCCAGCTACTCCTCCTAGTTACCCCCGGGTGTCTCTTACTTCTGCTGTAAGACCCCCTAAGCGAGCCCGTGAGGCTTCTCCTGAGCTCCAGACTCTCTCTGAGGAGGAGCGTTCCTCTGATGGTGAGGAAGATGATGGGGGTTCTACTCTTGGGTCTATGTCTGAACCTCCAGATGGGGTGGAGGATCTGGTGTCCTCCATCAATGAGACATTGCGTCTTGTCACTCCTCCTGAGGAGGTGACTGTACACCCCAAGGAGATCTATCAATGGCTGCGGCCAGAGGCTAGACCAAGTGGCTCCTTCATGGACCACACTAATTTCGGAAGGGTGATTAAAGCTCCCAGGTTGCATCCTGGGCGGCGTTATGTCCGTAAAACTAAGGACAATCGCTTTCCCTTTCCCCAGGAGGCGCTCCAGGAATGGTCGCAGTCTCCCAAGGTGGATGCTTCCATGACTAGGATTGCTGCGCGCTCCTTGTTTTCTGCCTCTGATAGCTCCTCGTTGAAGGATGCTACTGATAGACAGGTCGAGCAACTCGCCAAGTCTTCCTATGAGGCTGTGGGGTCTTCGTTTGCCCCTAATTTTGCCGCAGTCTGGACCCTACAAGCGATCACTATCTGTTTGGATGGTATCACTGATCTAGCTAGGTCCAGTCCAGAGGTCCTGGCTCTCACTGAGAGAGCAAGGGCCTATGCGGACTATGCCAGGACGGCATCTTTGGAAACTGCCACTCGCTCTGCTGTGGCCTCGGCCAATGCAATTGCGATCCGCAGGCTATTGTGGCTGCGTCTCTGGGACTCAGATGCCACATCTAAGAAGATTTTACAAAATCTTCCGTTCGCTGGTGACAGGCTTTTTGGCACCGAACTGGACAAATTGATAAAGGATTCTGCTGAGTCTAAGATACCGCAGAATAAGCCTAAGCCACGGTACACCGTGAAAAGGAACCCTAAGCAGTGGTCCTTTCGCTCCGGTTCACAGTCATCAACGGCGTCCACTCGCTCAGACCGAGGGGGCAAGCCTGCTACTCAGTGGCGTTCCAAGAGTCGTCAGAAGAAGCCGGCGGGGGCAGCGGCTGCCACCCCCAAGCCCGCTTCGACATGACTCGCTATTTCATCCTGCCTCCCCACAGGTGGGGGGCCGCCTGTCCCGCTTTCAGGACAAGTGGCTTCTTCACATTCAAGATCAGTGGGTTCGAGACGTAGTCTCAAGAGGTTACAGGATAGAGCTGACGTCACAACCAATACACCGATTCCATCGGTCGGTTCCATCTCCAGAAAAGGCTCAGGATTTTTACCTGGTGTTGGAGGGACTCCGCAGAGACGGAGTGGTGGTCCCTGTGCCCACGGAAGAGAGGTTCAGGGGTTTTTACTCCAACCTCTTTATTGTCCCAAAGAAGGACGGCTCTTTTCGCCCGGTTTTGGACCTCAAGTTGTTCAACCGTCACGTGTTGGTTCGGAAGTTCCGCATGGAATCCCTGCGCTCAGTGATCGCGGCTGTGTCACAGGGAGACTTCCTAGCGTCCATCGATATCAGGGACGCTTACCTTCACGTCCCCATTGCACCAGCTCATCAGCGCTGGTTGAGATTCGCAGTGGGGGAAGAGCACTTCCAATTTGTGGCACTGCCATTCGGGCTAGCCTCAGCACCACGGGTGTTCACAAAGGTGATGGCCTCCATGATGGCTCTCCTGCATGCGCAGGGACACGCCGTCATACCCTATTTGGACGACCTGTTGGTCAGGGCGCCATCGGAAGACCTTTGTCGGGTAAGCCTGGAGGTGACCATGAAGTCCCTGGAACGGTTCGGGTGGCTTATCAACATTCAGAAGTCGACCCTGGTTCCGACCCAGTCATTGACATATCTGGGCATGGACTTCCACACGGACTCGGCCCTGGTGTCCCTACCTCAAGCCAAGCAGCTTGCGATCCAATCAGGAGTGCAGAATGTCCTCCTGTCTCCACAGTCATCCCTACGGGTATTGATGAGACTGGTGGGTCGCATGGTAGCGGCGATAGAGGCGGTGCCGTTCGCACAGTTTCGCCTCCGTCCTCTCCAGCTGGAGATTCTTCGCAGATGGGACAAGAGGACGATCTCTCTGAATCGGCTGGTGACACTGTCACAACCAACCAGGGACTCTCTACAGTGGTGGCTCCAGCCACTTCACCTGTCACGGGGCCGGTCCTTCCTAAAACCGTCATGGTTAGTGGTGACCACCGACGCCAGTCTGAAGGGCTGGGGGGCGGTGTTCTTGCACCACAGGGCTCAAGGCCTCTGGACTCAGTCGGAGTCGGCGTTGCAGATCAACGTTCTGGAGATCAAGGCGGTCTATCTGGCGCTACTGGCGTTTCAGAAATTCCTGTCAGGACAGCCCATTCGGGTACAGTCCGACAATGCGACGGCCGTCGCCTACATAAATCATCAGGGAGGGACCAGAAGTGCTCAGGCCCTCGCCGAAGTCCACCGCATTCTACTCTGGGTGGAGGAAAACGGCTGCCTGATCTCCGCAGTTCACATCCCAGGGGTCGAGAACTGGGAGGCCGACTATCTGAGCCGACAGGGGATGGACGCCGGAGAGTGGTCTCTACATCCAGACGTCTTCCGGGACATCTGCGGCAGGTGGAGCACTCCGGACGTGGATCTGATGGCCTCACGGCTGAATCATCAGGTGCCCCAATACATGGCAAGATCTTGGGATCCCCAGTCTCTGGGGGCGGACGCCCTGATTCTGAGCTGGTCCAGATTCCAGCTGCCATATGTGTTTCCGCCTCTGGCTCTGATTCCCAGGGTCCTGTGGAAGATCAGGACAGAATGCAGAGTGGCCATTCTAGTGGCTCCAGATTGGCCCAGGAGGTCTTGGTACCCGGACCTGTGGCAACTGTCAGGCGGACACAGGTGGGCTCTTCCAGAACGCGCAGATCTACTCGCGCAAGGGCCATTCTTCCACCTCAATTCCAGGGCCCTCAGATTGACTGCATGGCTCTTGAGGCCTGGCTGCTGACATCCAGAGGTTTCTCTCCTACAGTGGTTGCCACTATGAATCGGGCAAGGAAACCTGTTTCCAGGAAGATATACCACAGAACGTGGAAAATCTTTTTTACCTGGTGTGCCTCTGGTGGCCGCTCACCGTGGCCTTTGTCTATCCCGACATTGCTGGCCTTCCTACAGTCGGGGTTGGAGTTGGGATTATCCCTTGGCTCTCTGAAAGGTCAAGTATCAGCACTTTCAGTGTTGTTTGACAGGCGCTTGGCGCTCCTCCCGAAGGTACGTCAATTTCTGCAGGGGGTGTCTCGGGTGGTCCCGCCCTATAGACGACCTCTGGACCCTTGGGACCTAAACATGGTCCTGACGACACTGCAGAAACCGCCGTTTGAGCCACTGAGAGACGTCTCTCTCTCTCGTCTGTCCCAGAAGGTGGTCTTTCTGGTGGCGATTACGTCTCTGAGAAGGGTCTCAGAATTGGCTGCACTCTCGTGCAAGTCACCCTTTCTGGTGGTTCACCAGGACAAGGTGGTGTTGCGCCCACGGCCTGAATTTTTGCCGAAGGTGGTTTCAACATTCCACTTGAACCAGGAGATTGTTCTCCCATCATTTTGCCCCGCTCCCGTTCATCAGGTTGAGCGCGACCTCCATACTCTGGATCTCGTGAGAGCTGTACGCATTTATGTGTCCAGGACCGCCTCCTTTAGGAGTTCGGATTCCTTATTTGTCCTCACGATGGGTCGCTGTAAGGGGTCCGCGGCTTCAAAGTCGACCTTGGCCAGATGGATCAAGGCTCCCATTCAGGAGGCTTACCGGTCTTCTGGTTTGCCTCTCCCGGTGGGTTTGAAGGCACACTCTACTAGAGCTGTAGGTGCCTCTTGGGCCTTGCGACATCGAGCTTCTGCTCTACAGGTGTGTCAAGCGGCCACTTGGTCCAGCCTGCACACTTTCTCTAAGCACTATATGGTGCATGCCCATGCCTCTGCGGATGCGAGTTTGGGCAGGCGGGTTCTCCAGGCGGCGGTTGCCCACCTTTAAAAGGGAACCATGTGTTTATCCGTCTTGTTGAGGAACTATTCCCGCCCTGGGGTATTGCTTTAGGACATCCCCATTGTCTGGGTCTCCCATTATGATGATCAGAAAAAAGAGAATTTTGTTTACGTACCGTAAATTCTTTTTTCTTGAATCATCAATGGGAGACCCAGCACCCACCCAGTTGTTCCGTTGCATGTTTGCATTTGATCTGTTCTCTGTTGAGACAGTGTTTCCGGGTTGTTACACCGTCTGTGCACGGCATTCTTCCCGATGTTTCGGGTGTGGTTTATTTCTCCTCGCAGCTTATGGACTAAACTGAGGATGTCTCCTACGGTGGGGGTTTATAATCGGAGGAGGCGGTGCTACAAACTTGTAGTACCTAGTGTGACCTCCGGAGGGCAGCGCCCTAAACCCCATTGTCTGGGTCTCCCATTGATGATTCAAGAAAAAAGAATTTACGGTACGTAAACAAAATTCTCTTTTTTAGGTGGGGAAATAAACCTGGTCGCCTTCTAGCCTCCTTGACGAAACCATTTAGGACGGCCACAAAAATACCTAATATTCCACACCCTGATGGCACTATTCTATGCAGCTCAAATCTGTACGGTTTTTAGGGATTTCTATACCGATCTTTACAGCCCCTCCACTGACTCGCAGACAGAGGCTATGATTTTCTTAAAAAGGTAAACCCACCTAGATTGTCTGACACGCACAGAAATGTGTTAAATGCCCCAATATCTGAAAACGAAGTTACCCTTGTTATTCAATCGCTTAAATTGCTTAACCCCTTAGTGACGAAGAAATTTGTCATTTTTCATTTTCGTTTTTTCGCTCCTCAGCTTCCAAGAGCCTTAACTTTTTTATTTTTCCGTCAATATAGACATATGACGGCTTGTTTTTTGCGGGACGAGTTGTATTTTCAGATGCAATAATTTGTTTTACCATATAATGTACAGGGAAATTGCAAAAAAATTCCAAGTGCAGTGAAATTGCAAAAAAAAGTGCAATTACACGTTTGTTTTTTGGATTTTTTAGTCGCCGTGTTCACTATATGGTAAAACCGATGTGACGGTGTGATGCCTCGGGTCAGTACGAGTTTGTAGATACCAAACATGTATACCTTTATTGGTATCTAGGTGGTGGAAAAAAATTCAAAAGCATGAAAAAAAAAACATTACACTTTTTGCGCCATGTTCTGCGACCCATAGCATCCTCATTTTTCGGGATCTGAGGCTGGGTGACAGCTTATTTTTTGCGTCTCGAGCTGACGTTTTTAATGATACCATACTTGGGTGGATCCGCAGTTTTGATCGCCCGTTATTGCATTTTTTAGCATTGTTGCAGCGACAAAAAAATGTAATTTTGGCGTTTTAACCATTTTTTGCGCTACGCAGTTTACGGCTCTCATTATTTGATTACTTATATTGATAGATCGGGCGATTCTGAACGCGGCGATACCAAATATGTATATTTTATTTAATTTTTTAATACTTTTATTGTGGATGGGAGAAAAGGGGGGTGATTTGAACTTTTATGTTTTTTGTTTTTTTTTCAACTTTCTAAAAACTTTATTTGTTTATTGATTCTTAATTTTACAAAGCCCCATAGAGAGGCATGCAGATGCACAGTCCGATCACTTCTGACACATACAGAGGAGCTGCAGCTCCTCTGTATGTGTCAGAATCGCGGACCTGTTGTGGTTGGCAGCCCCTGCAAACCACAAGCAGGAAATGCTCCATGACAGGTACCAGGGTCAAGCTAGGACCCCGGCCTGTCACATCAGCACGGGAGATCCTGCGATACTATCGCGAGATCTCCCCTGGAGCCCGGTAAGCGCGCGCTGCCGGCTCCGGCTCCCTTAGATCCCGCTCTCAGAGATTGAGGGCAGGATCTAAGGGGTTAACAGCACCGATCGGATGGCGGGACCGATCGGTGCTGTTAGGCCGACATCTCAGCTAGTGAGATCAGCTGAGATGTCGGAGGTTTGAAGTGAGCTCCATGCCGGAGCTCACTTCAAACACGGGGATAATGACAGCCGACGTCTAGAGACGTACAGCTGTCGTTAACAGGTTAAAGCACCGGGCCCGGATGGCTACTCGGCGGAATGTTATAAGATGCTGCAGCCACTTCTTGCACCACATCTTATATCTCTTTTTAATCACATTATCACCTCTGAATCCATGCCAGATCGGATTAATGAGGCGCCTTTCACTGCTTCTTACTCCCTGCCTCGTACCGTCCTATATCTCTATTAAATACGGATTTCAAAATTCTCACTAAAATGATGGCTAATCGCTTGCAATCTATACTCCGATATTCTTACAGTATCCCAGACGGGCTTTGTCCACAAACGCCCTATTACCTATAATATTAGAACGGCTCTAGCCGCAATTATACACAGCCATCAAACTAAATCCAAACACAAGGCGTTTGATCGGGTATCCTGGTCTCACCTTATTAGGACTCTCAAATATAGATTATTTGGATTTTCCTTTTTTAATCTTATTCGCACATTATATGCTAATTCCCAATCCTCCATCTGGCTCCATGGCACTCAATCATCCCCTTTCTCAATTTACAGAGGTCCGAGGCAGGGATGTCCCCTATCCCCTTTATTATTTAATATCGCATTAGATCCATTGCTCCGTTACTTAGAGATGCTTCCATCCTTTAGGGGAATTGGTCACCTTACACCCAGGATTCTGGCATTTGCCGATGATATACTGCTTATGATAGCTAATCCTAAAGAATCCGTTCCCTCTATCATGGCAGCATTTCAGGAATTTGGAGACGTTTCAGGTTTCCGCATAGACTTTGCTAAATCAAGGGCACTGGCAATGTTTCCGGAGGCCCGCAGACAGCGGTCATTTCCGTTTCCCTTTGGTTGGGGACAAAATGATATAAAGTATTTGGGGGTCTCTCTGCCATCCAACCCACATGATATCTACAGACTCAATATTAGACCGCTCATCTCTTCCATCATTACTGAACTCCACTCATGGAAGTCAATTAAAGTATCATTCGCGGGTAAAATTCACCTAATAAAGATGATGTCCTTTCCCAAAATTCTCTTCCCCTTACAAACTCTTCCTGTTCTGCTATCTAGGGCAGATGATCGGGTCTTGACAAAAGCCTTCCCTTTCATCTGGGATTCGAGAGGTAGCTCCAGAATTAGTATTTTCAAGTTACAGCAAAATAAATCACTGGGAGGGCTTAATCTTCCGAACTTGAGACTGTATAGTGTTGCGGCTACCCTACGGCATTCTTTGGATTGGTTGTGGGCCTCCTCTAGGTACATTAATACTACCATAGATGCAGCAGTGTCCCATCCCGTTAGCTCACAGACCCATAATGTTCCTACAGAGGTTAGGGAAAACCCATTGTTGTGGTCGGTGGTTTTGGCATGGCGTCATGCCAGAAAGATTGGTGGCTTGGATCCTTATAAATCAATCTTCCTCCCTTTGATGGGGAATCAGTCTTTTTTACATGGCAGACCACCCCCCATCTACCGGGTGTTGGGGGAGGCCGGATGCAGACTGATATGTGATATCTTGACTCCCACGCAATCCCTTTGTTCATTTGATGATATGGTTTCCACTTATCCAATTTTGGCAGGCAATGTCTTTACGTTTGCTCAAATTAAACACCTACGCCACATCAATACTAAGTGACATACCATGTCGGGATAGATCTAGTCCTCTGCATCGGGTCACCCTAAGGGTATGTGCACACTGGCCGGGTTAGGGTCGGATTAGGTGTGTAAACCGCCGGTCGGTTTACAAAATTTCATGTAAATTTATGTTAATCCAAACCGGCGTTTGGATTAACATTGAAACCTATGTAAACCGACACCCGGTGTCCACACACCGGCGGTTTACACATGCTCATCCGTTGCTAACCCGCTGGTTAGCAAAGAATGAGCATGTTCTATAATCCGGCCGGTTCTGCAGCGGCTGCAAGCAGAATCATGTACTGCTTCCAGCCGCCGCAACACCGCCGGCGCTAACCCGCTGGCCACCCGCCCGGCACCCGCCGCACATACCCGCCAGGAAGCCGGTGGACGGCTCCGGAGCTTCCTGGCGGGTCCGCCCAGCCGCCGCCGACCAACCCGCCGGCCAGTCTGCACATACCCTAAGCGCTCGGTCGAATGCTTATTCCCTCAGCCTCATCTACAAAGCCATTAAGCCGTGTATCTCCTGGACTGATATTTCTCCTGGCCCGGGTAGGTGGACGTTACAACTTCCCTCTTCTACACTAACTGATCTCCTCCAGGCCACTTTACGTTTAAACGCTGCCCTACCACATGATAGCTACTCTACAATGGCGCTCATGATCTTCCACAGAGCATATATATTACCTACACTCAAGGCTAAAATGTCGATGGGAGGTCACTACCCTTGTCCTAAATGCTCTCATTCGCCGGCGGACATTTTTCACTGTCTTTGGGAGTGTCCTAACATACAAGATATCTGGAAACAACTCCATACTTCTCTCCACACCTCCTTTAACCCCTTCACCCCCGGGCCTATTTTGACCTTAATGACCAGGCCATTTTCGTCAATTCTGACCAGTGTCCCTTAATGAGGTAATATCTCTGGAACGCTTCAACGGATCCTAGCGATTCTGAGATTGTTTTTTCGTGACATATTGGGCTTCATGTAAGTATTAAATTTAGGTCGATAATTTTTGCGTTTATTTGTGAAAAAATCAAAAATATGGCAAACATTTTGAAAATTTTGCAATTTTCAAATTATGAATTTTTATTCTGCTAAACCAGAGAGGTATGTGACACAATATAGTTAATAAATAACATTTCCCACATGTTTACTTTACATTAGCACAATTTTGGAAAAAAAAAAATTTTTGTTCGGACGTTATAAGGGTTCAAAGTTCATAAGCAATTTTTCATTTTTCCAGCAAAATTTACAAAACCATTTTTTTTGTCACCACATCACATTTGAAGTCCCTTTGAGGGGTGTACATGACAGAAAACACCCAAAAGTGACACCATTCCAAAAACTGCACCCCTCAAGCTACTCAAAACTACATTCAAGAAGATTATTAACCCTTCAGGTGCTTCACGGGAACTAAAGCAAAGTGGAAGGAAAAAATGGTCATTTTAATTTTTCTAATAAAAATGTTCTTTTAGCCTCAATTCTTTCATTTTCACATGGGCAACAGGATAAAATGGATCCTAAAAATTGTTGGACAATTTCTCCTGAGTACAGCGATACCTCATATGTGGTCATAAACCACTGTTTGGGCGCACGGCAGGGCTCAGAAGGGAAGGAGCGCCATTAGACTTTTGGAGCTAATTTTCCATTCAAAAAGTGAAATGGCGCTCCTTCCCTTCTGAGCCCTGCCGTGCGCCCAAACAGTGGTTTATGACCACATATGAGGTATCGATGTACTCAGGAGAAATTGCCCAACAAATTTTAGGATCCATTTTATCCTGTTCCCCATGTGAAAATGAAAAAATTTAGGCTAAAAGAAAATTTGTGTGGAAAAAAAAGTACTTTTTCATTTTTACGGATGAATTTGTGAAGCACGTGGGGGTTCAAAAAGCTCACCACCCATCTAGATATGTTCCCTGGGGGGACTAGTTTCTAAAATGGGGTCACTTGTGGGGGAGCTCCAATGTGTAGGCACACAGGGGCTCTCCAAATGCAACATGGTGTCGCTAAAAATTTGAGCTGATTTTTCAGTCAAATTGTTAGCAGACACCATGTTGCGTTTGGAGAGCCCCTGTGTGCCTAAACATTGGAGCTCCCCCACAAGTGACCCCATTTTGGAAACTAGACACCCCAGGGAACATATCTAGATGGGTGGTGAGTATTTTGAACACCCCAGTGCTTCACAAATTAATCTGTAAAAATGAAAAAAGAAAATTTTTATGGAAAAAAAAGTACTTTTTAATTTTTACGGATTAATTTATGAAGCACCTGGGGGTTCAAAATGCTCACCACCCATCTAGATATGTTCCCTGGGGGGTCTAGTTTCCAAAATGGGGTCACTTGTGGGGGAGCTCCAATGTATAGGCACACAGGGGCTCTCCAAACGCGACATGGTGTCCGCTAACAATTTGAGCTGATTTTTCAGTCAAATTGTTAGCGGACACCATGTTGCGTTTGGAGAGCCCCTGTGTGCCTAAACATTGGAGCTCCCCCACAAGTGACCCCATTTTGGAAACTAGACACCCCAGGGAACATATCTAGATGGGTGGTGAGCATTTTGAACACCCCGGTGCTTCACAACATAATCTGTAGAAATGAAAATAGAAATGTTTTGTGGAAAAAAAAGTACTTATTCAATTTTACAGATGAATTTGTGAAGCACCTGGGGGTTCAAAATGTTCACAACCCATCTAGATATGTTCCCTGGGGGCTCTAGTTTCCAAAATGGGGTCACTTGTGGGGGAGCTCCAATGTTTAGGCACACAGGGGCTCTCCATACCCAACATGGTGTCCGCTAACAATTGGAATTATTAGCTGACACCATGTCGCATATGGAGAGCCCATGTGTGCCTAAACATTGGAGCTCCCCCACAAGTGACCTCATTTTGGAAACTAGACCCCCCAAGGAATGCATCTAGATGCATAGTGAGCACTTTGAACCCCCATGGGCTTCACAAATTGATCCGTAAGAAGGAAAAAGTACTTTTCTTTTCACACAAATTTTCTTTTTTAATTTTTACGGATCAATTTGTGAAGCACCTGGGGGTTCATAGTGCTCACTATGCATCTAGATATGTTCCTTGGGGGGTCTAGTTTCCAAAATGGGGTCACTTGTGGGGGAGCTCCAATGTTTAGGCACACAGGGGCTCTCCATACGCGACATGGTGTCCGCTAACAATTGGAATTATTAGCGGACACCATGTCGCATATGGAGAGCCAATGTGTGCCTAAACATTGGAGCTCCCCCACAAGTGACCCCATTTTGGAAACTAGACCCCCCAAGGAATGCATCTAGATGCATAGTGAGCACTTTCAACCCCCACGTGCTTCACAAATTGATCCGTAATAAGGAAAAAGTACTTTTTTTCACACAAATTTTCTTTTTTCGGATCAATTTGTGAAGCACCTGGGGTTCAAAGTGTTCACTATGCATCTAAATATAGCGAAGCCCATTTTTATTTTTTTTCTAGGACTAATTCTAGAAAAAAAATGGCGTGAGGCTCCGCCATATTTTTGGTCCAGCCAGGTACAACTTGGCAGCTACGGATTGCCATCAACCCCCAGCTGCCTCGTTGTACCTGGCTGGCTTCCAAAAATACAGCAAAGCCCTTTTTTTTTTTTTTCTAGAACTAATTCTAGAAAAAAAAATTACGTGGGGCTCCGCCATATTTTTGGTCCAGCCAGGTACAACTAGGCAGCTGGGGGCTGGAATCCGCAGCATGGAGAGGCCCAAGCGTTCTGGGCCCCCCAGGCTGCGAATTGCAGCCCGCAGCCGCTCCAGAAAATGGCGCATTCATTGAAGCGCCATTTTCTGGCGCTGTACCCAGACTCTTCCAGTTGCCCTGGTGCCGGTGGCAAACTGGGTAATAAAGGGGTTAATGCCAGCTTTTTATTGGCAGCTGGCACTAAGCCTGAGATTCATAATATAGGGCCAATGTTAGACCCGCCATTAGGAATCTCTGGTAAATAGTCAGAAAATACACACAGAGAAAAATCTTTTTATTTGAAAAAAAAACACAAACAAAATTCGGACTCCATCTTTATTATAAAGATCCGACGTAGTCCACAACGAAGGTCCCACGACGCTCGATCGCCTCCGACGTAGTCCACAACAAAGGTCCCACGACGCTCGATCGCCTGTGCTCAATCCAGAGACTGCAGCAAGGGATCAAGTGTCCTCTTCCTACAGCCTCTGGGGTCAGAGTTATGGTGCACTGTATGACAATGATCTGTCATACAGTGCACCATGACTATGATCCCAGAGACTACAACAAGAGGACACTTGATCCCTTGTTGCACCCATCCATCCACCTATGCACCTATCATCCACGCACGCACACAACCACGCACGCACATCCACGCACGCACATCCACATCCACGCATGCACGCGGACATCCACGCACGCACATCCACATCCACGCACATTCACACACACATCCACGCACGCACATCCATGCACGCACATCCATGCACGCACATCCACATCCACGCGCATCCACACACACATCCACGCAAGCACACATCCACGCACGCATGCTGACATTCACGCATGCTGACATCCACGCACGCATGCTGACATCCACGCACGCACATCCACGCACACATCCATCTATGCACACGTCCACGCACGCTCATGTACGCTCACGCACACGCATGCACCCCCCATCCATCTATCCATTCACCCATCCATCCATCATCCATCCATCAATTCATTCATACATACATAGATACATGCATACATACATACATACATACATACATACTTACCTCCCTCTCGATAGACCGATCAGCAGGAGGAGGCCGGGAGAGGAGGCGGGGCCACCGACCGGCCGGCAGAGGAGCTGCACAGCCGGACGCAGCGGCGGGTGCACCGATGTGTGCAGCCCGCCGCAGGAGGTGAGGGGTGGGTGCTGCCTGGAGGGGGCTGCCTAGGGGGGGGCTGCCTAGGGGGAAGCCGTAGGAGGGGACCAGGCACTGTGGTCGGCGGGCGCAGCCGCGGCTGCAGCCCGCCGGCATATACATAACAATAGAGGGGGGGCGGGCGGTTCTGGGGGGCCCCTGTAGGTCCTGGTGTTGGAGGGGGCTGTGGAGGGGTGGGCACTTGCCGATCCGCCCCTCCAGATCTGATTGGAGAGCTTCAATCAGATCTGGAGGGGTGAATCCCTATGATTCCCTCCGATCGGCAGTTTCACTTTTAAACTGCCGATCGGAGGGGTCCTGGGCATGGGGGGGTTAATCCACCCCCTGTGGGGTCACCTGCAGGTTGTCACAGAGCAGCAGCATCTGTGACACCTGAGCGACCCCACTCACAGGAGCTGCAGCAGCTCAAATCTGCCAGGACGTTGTGCAACGTCCTGTGTCGGGAACGGGCAGAAACACAGGACGTTGCACAACCTCCTATGTCGTTAAGGGGTTAATATTCCCTTTGTGCTATCTCCAGAGTGGGCATTGTTTCAGATCACAAATCTTACTATCTCACAGAAGCTTATCCTGATCATATGAGCTGCGGCTACTAGAAAGAGGATTCTTCACTTGTGGGCACAACCTACGGTTCCTAATTTAACATTCATTTCTGGTAAGGTCAAATATCTCTTCCAATTGGAATGGACTGAAGCGTTGTTATATACAGAACGTTTCTTTCTTCTATGGTCTCATTTTATGGATTTGCAGCCATTATCCGTACACCAGTCACTTCATAGCTGTTTCCAATTTACTGACTGGTACATGGGCCAGCTGGCGGCTGGTACAAGTCCGATTAGACTTGTCTAACGCATCTTATGCCATCTTCCCTGCCTGGGGAGGAGGGGGGAGGGAATTTGTTGAATGGTTTAATGCCTTGAATTTATATACGGACCATGCAACATTTGAGGAAACTTGAAAAACCTTTAATATCTGACTGAAATTTATTGTACTTCTCTATATACTCAACTTATATTTTCACTGTACATTGGTTTTTTTCCTGCTTTTGCCCAATAAAGGCTTAATAAAAAAAAAATCCAGAGCCCAGAAGCTCACTTCCAGCTGATGGCAGCAGTGGACACCCATACACAGTCATTCACACACAAGTCCTCACCGGCATGTCTATCACCAAGCATGCTTCTTTAGGAAAGTGTACATCCGCTTGAAGGACGAACAACTGAGGCGTCACCCTGAAACCTGCAACTCCCACTCTCAGAATGGGGAACTTCCATAGGGGAAACTACCCCCCTCCACCACCACCTCTCCTGGGGAAACACGTAGGTCCAGAAAGTACCTGGGCAGAGGGAGAGATTGTGCGCCTTCTCTCCGGTTGCACCTTGTTCACATTACCTGGAGGAGAGGGAAGTACAGAGGAAATGTATACAGCCAGGTTATAGTCCTCACAATGATCTGGGAAGGGCGGCTCTTCAGGCGGTGTATTGGGAGTGTACACCTGTGACAGAACTGACTTTGAACCGTACATCCAGGAGCCGGGGCCCCAGTATGGACAACTCCTCTTATAGATCCCTGGAGGAGAGACCGAGGCCTGGCATAATCCTGGAGAGTGGGAATGGTATCCCTTCTTTATCCTGGAGGGATAGCAGCCCTAAAAGAGTGAAATACGGAGGAAACATTCATGCCCAGGTCACCACCCTCCACATGACCTGGGGGAGACGGGTTTTGAGACATTTGTCTGGGTATGGATGGACAAATTCCAAGGAGGTGACCCTAAAGCCCACAGTAAAAGCACGCCCCCATCCCACGGTGAACTACAAGCGACCTAACATGAGGGGCACCCCCCTATCTGCAAACGTTCCTCCACCTGCACCTGTGGGATCTTCTCCATGGGGAGAACAGGAGGCTGGGTCCGGATGGGTCTTTCCCCGAGGCGTCGATCTATTCTGATGGCAAGAGACATGGTGGCCTCCAGTGACTCTGGAGTAGAGTACTGAGCCGTGGAGTCCTGGAGCCACTAGACAACCCATGAAAGGACTGACTCCTAAGAGCCGGGTCATTCCATTGTGTGTCCGCGGCCACCTCTGGATCTCTGAACAGTACTCCCCAGCCGGCCGCGTCTCCTGCCGGAGCCTATGGAGATTCAACACTGCCAGAGAAACACCATCAGGGTCTCCATAGACATGGGCCAAAGCCGCAAAATCTCTTCTACCGACCGCATAGATGGAGAGTCAATTGGTAGAGAGAAAGCCCAGGATCTCCTCGCAATAGGGAGACAACGATCCCCACTGTTTATTCTTCGTTCCCCGGAAAACATGGGCGGAGCCTAAAGTATAACTTGCAGGATTCCTGGAACGCCCGAAACTTATCACGCCCCCAAAAACCAATCAATGAGGGAGATCTTGGATTCCAGCTAGGTCTGAGCCTGGGCAGAGACCAGCAGACCCGCGATATATAGCAGCTGATGCACCACCTGTTCCCGCAGATCCGTCACCTACTGTTAAAGATCCTGCTAGAACTGGGAAAACTCTGCCGCAGGATCCATCATGGAGCCAAGAAAAAACAGGTATTAGGCTGGTGATTATGTCACACTTGGACTAAGGGGGATGTCTGGCTACCGTGCATGACAGTGACGCACAGACCAATGATGTCCAGCGTACAACACTAAACCGATAGGGAGACACCGGGGAAGACAAATACAGCGGAGGGCCCTGCTCACAGGGAACAGGGTAGAGATGACTTCCTGCACTCACCTGAGGCTGTGCCCTGATCTCCCTACCGTACCTATATGAGTTCTTTCAACTCGTCGCCGAACAGGATACCTAGGCCCCTCTCTGGCCCTGATGTTAGCCCTCAAAAGAGAATGGCCGGCGAGAGAGCTAGTCCCCACCACTGCAATAAAGGAGAGGGAAGGGAAAACAGACAGGGAAACACCACAGTAACTTCACACCTCGCTCCTTTGCAGCAGACGGCTTAGCAGTAATCAGGTCCCCTTCACCATAGGAAATTTTTGGCTGGGAATACTTAATCACCAGCAAAATATGCTGGAACCATGTGACCATATAAAGGGGATTGGAGTTATCGCAAAGTATCCACACCTGAACAAGAACTAGCTAACTTGCTAGCACCACACCCTACTAAACCTCACAACTGTCATGATGGTCTCTTACCTGGGAGACTTGTGACTGGTTTTGGACCTCTCTCTGTCTCATCTTTATATTGAGTCTCCATTTTAACTGCTTCTTTCCTTTGGCAGTTCAGGAGTTAATGTCAGTTTTCTGCTGCTTGCAGACTCCTTAGTTTCCTTACTAGGTGTGGATACTTTGTGATTACTCCCAACACCTTTATATGGTCGCATGGTTCCAGCATGCTTTGCTGGTGATTGACCCCATTCTTGGCCAAGCTTCCTGAGGAGAAGGAAGCTCTCTAGAGAGTTGTCTACTGCTTAGCCGTCTGCTGTCAAGGAGCGTGGCAGCAGATCTGAAGTTGCCTTTGTTACCTGTCTGTCTTCCCTTCCCTCTTGTCTTATTTATTGCAGTGGTTGGGATAAGTGCTCCCGCCGGTTGTTCCCTATTGAGGGTTAACATCAGGGCCAGCGATAGCCTAGGTATCCTGCTTGGCGATGAGTTGAAAGAACTTGTATATGGATGATAGGGAGATCAGAGCACAGTCCCAGGTAAGTGCAGGAGATCACCTTTTGCCCGTTCCCTATGAGCAGGATCCTCTGCTGTATTTGTCCCCCCAGTTTCTCCCCGTCTGTTGTTTTGAGTTGTGTGCTGGACATTATTGGTCTGTGTGTCACTGTCATGCTTGGTAGCTGGACATCCCCCTTAGTCCAAGCATGACAGCAAGTCACACAGTCATTAATATCTAAACCGCTGGCAACAAAACTGAATACACCTCTAAGTGAAAAAGCCAAAATTGGGCCCATCGTGTCAATATTTTGTGTGTCCACCATTATATTCAGGCACGGCCTTACCTCTCTTGTGCATGGAGTTCTCTAGAGCTTCACAGGAGCCACTGGAATCCTCTTACCTCCTCCATAATGACTGTGGAGACACCAGGGTCTGTGGCTACTCTCGTCCGCTGGCCTGACAACCTTTATAAAGACTGCATGGACCAGGGTTCATCATAAATGATCACCTGAACTCCTTAACTGTGGGTGGAACACTGCTTAGACAACACAGTGTGAGGGAACCACACAATGGTAAGACTTTATTGGATCCCCAACAGTCAAAAACATATAATACATACCAAGCAAAACACACAATGTAACAGGCAACAGAATCTCACCCTTCTGCTGATTCACCAGGGATTACAATATTTGGGGTTTCCACTGCCAACTACACCAATCCTGCAGCACCCTGATTCTGGCGGGCACCCACCAAGAAAGGAATAGCAGCAAGCTTAGGAAGCTGACTTAGCACCTTACCTGTAGCCGAATTGTCCCAACCTGGGTTTCTTCCGGCCGAATACTAGAATCCTAGGCTGAACTGCAGAATATCATCCAGTTTGGGTGCTGCTCTAGTCAGACACAGAGCTACTAGACTGAGGCCATGCAGAGATGACACGATGTTACCCTGGTAGCCAGAACCTAAATTCCTAGATGAGGTCTTCTAACCGGAACTGTAGGTTGAAGACATGTAGAAGACATACATTTTAAGTAGAAATTTTCAAAAATATTAATTTCAGGTATATTTTATTCAAAAATAATAATTGTGTTTTTTCTTGTCAGATGACTGTACCAGGAGATCAGAAGGACAACTGACATCTTCAATTTATAAATCAAATGAACTAGAAACCACACAGGATACAATTGATGTGAATGCCATTACTCCAGATATCCCATCATCCCTTCACAGCAAAGATCTGTCATGTGATCCACTGAAACAGGTTCAATCTGCTGAATCATTACAGGCTACTAAGAAGAATGAAAGTCACAAAAGAGGCATTAAAAAACAAACTGATCTTACAGCAAAGAAGCCACTTTCTACTTCAGAATATGGAAATAGTTTTCCCCTCGAAACATCTTTTGTTAAACATCAAAAAATTCACACAGAGAAAAAGAGATTTTCTTGTTCCAAATGTGGGAAATATTTTAACCAGAAAACAGATCTTGTTAGTCATGAAATAATTCATACTGGAAAGAAGCCTTTTTCATGTTCAGAATGTGGGAGATGTTTTACATATAAATCACATCTTGTTATACATCAGAGATATCACACAGGGGAGAAGCCTTTCTCATGCTCAGAATGTTTGAAATGTTTTGCACTGAAATCAAATCTTGCTAAACACAAGAGACGTCACACAGGGGAGAAGCCTTTTTCATGTTCAGAATGTGGGAAATGTTTTACATATAAATCACATCTTGTTACACACCAGAGAAGACACACAGGTGAGAAACATTTTACATGTTCAGAATGTGGGAAATGTTTTGCAGATAAATCACATCTTGTTATTCACCAGAGAAGACACACAGGGGAGAAGCCTTTTTCATGTTCAGAATGTGGGAAATGTTTTGCAGATAAATCACATCTTGTTACACACCAGAGAAGACACACAGGAGAGAAGCCTTTTTCATGTTCAGAATGTGGCAAATGTTTTGCAGATAAATCAGTTCTTGTTAAGCACCAAAGAGCTCACACAGGGGAGAAGCCTTTTTCATGTTCAGAATGTGGCAAATGTTTTACACGTAAATCAGATCTTATTACACATCACAGAGGTCACACAGGGGAGAAGCCTTTTTCATGTTCAGAATGTGGGAAATGTTTTGCAGATAAATCTAATCTTGCCAGGCACCAAAGAGCTCACACAGGCAGTAGGCATTTTGGTTACCATCAAAAATAACTTCCATTTGGAGAAATTATATATTTTGTGGACAAATTGTACTAAAAAAAGGGAAATTATTTAGCACATACCGTATTTTCTGGACTGTAAGACACTTTTAAGAAGAAAAATCTTGTTAATAAGTGAGAGCCTCTTTTAGTCCGGATGCAGCGTCCTGTGATGGAGGAGAATACTGAGACAGTGTCCTTCCCGATCACTGAGAAAACGTCTCTCTGTCCTCCTGCCCCGCACTGATCTATACTGGGGATCACAATTACACAACAATGTGGGATCACTTGATTTTTCAGACAGAATCTAATCTACACTGATGGACATTTGAAGGTTCTGGTGTAAGGGGTGTGTGGCACCCCTGCGGGGATTGCCACAGGATCCACCGGCGCAAGGAGGGAATTACACGTTGGTTAACACAGCACACACCCCACCTTCCACCCCAGACCTGAAGGGGAAGCTCAAGGAACACCCTTAACACCAGGTCAATTGGTTTTGAAGAGAAAAAGAAGAATGCATAAGCTAGATGATCAATGGGAAAAAGAACCAACACTGTGTTACCATCCAATTTTGATAACCAGAAAACCTGTTTAATCAGCAAAGATCATGGTGAAACAACTGCAACAGTGCCCAGAGATCATTTGAAGAAGTGCCCTCAACAGCTTTAACCAGAAAATAATGTACCTTGTCCAAAGCCAGAAGAGATAGAGAAGCCAAAGACAGTTCAAACACTCATTGGAGAGTTACCAGTGGATTGTGCTCAAATAGAAGGTACATACCTAATCCCAACTTTAATGTTTCCACCAGCAGTAAAAGTGCCAAGAGTACAAGAACCACCCGTTGTACCGGAACCAGAGAATCCTGCACTCGGTGTACCTGCCATTCCCACTATGAGAATCAGAAGACACTCAGGCATACCTGTGTTATGTAGATCAACACATGGGTCAATAAGTAGTGTTCACTCTACACCGGCATACGTACCAGTGGCATACCAGTTTTATGTAGGTCAACACGTGTCAATCTAGGACACCCACCACTCAGGTACAGAGAATAAGTTGTAAAATGTGGGAAAATGTAACTATGTTTAACATGTAAATATGTTATTAATGCTAATGTACAGAAAAGGGTGAAGAGTAGGCAAAAACAACCAGACCAGGTACACAACACCAGTAAGAAAGGTGAGTGGAGTTGGAGTAAGGAGCTGTCTAGGGAGAGCAAAATCTTGGCCAATAGGTGACCCCAGGTCCAAGAGGCCTACAGTGCTTATGATCCGGTAGAGGCCCCTGCAGTACCTAGAACTTTTACGCCAAGGCACCCGTATTGTTTGTTGTTGTGTTTTTGAACTTTAAGCCTACAGAGACTTGACCTGTTGGACTTTTAAACTTTCCCTTTTTCTTATTTTCAAAATGGACCATAGCCACAGGATTGGTAGTGGCAAACCCCCGTTTAAACACCCTTTAAACAGCCTGCAGCGGATGGACTAGCGCTGCATGGGCTGGTTACCTGTTTTCTTGTTTATACCTGTTTTTTTGTAAATTTTTCATTTTTAAGACTCTGTTAAATAATCAAATGTAAATAGTTATGTTGTGTTATGGAAAAATGTTTCAGTCCCGGAGGACTGTATTTAACTAGGAGGGAATGTGGCACCCCTGCGGGGGATTGCCACAGGATCCACTGGTGCAAGGAGGGAATTACACCTTGGTTAACACAGCACACACCACACCTTCCACCCCTGACCTGAAGGGGAGCTCTACTGGCTGCCTTCAGCTAGTTCCCCTTTAAGAACATCCAGGCCTGCAGGGAGGAGTTAGCCAATCCCTGTAGTTTCAGTTAGAGTCTGCAGTGAGGAGAGAAGAGAGAGGAGACGGGGGAGCAGGTCGCTGGGAGAGATCCAGGACCAGGGACCACTGACCGCTGTGTGCACCCTAGGGAAAGGGTAGGAGGCAAGTGGAGAAAGCAGGGAACTAAGAAAGGGAACCAGTTACTACAGCCCTTTAGTACACCCGGACATTGGAGTTCGACGCTGTAATCGTTTATTGCTACAAGTAAAGTCCGGAGGACTCAGGAGAAGTTTACCCCCTGAGGAGAACAAGTAAGAGACGCTGAAACTGACCAAGCATAGGACCAGGGGCCTTAGGAGAAACAGGGACCCCGCAGAAGGACCTCATTGTCAGTTTGCAGCAAAGCCCCGAGAGAGAAAAGGAGACGCAGTAGGTTCAGGCTCAGGCAGGACTCATCCCTAACCACAGACACAGACACAGAGGAGGCCTCATAACTTTCTAAGGTGGAAGACTCAAGTTGCACCAGGGGCCTGGTTATTACTCTGGACTGTACCGGTTACCCTGTCACCAGTAAAAGGTACCGAAAAATCAATCCCTGTGTGTCTGTGTGCCTGCTTAACCGCCGCAATTCACCGCCTTGTCTGCAAAGACGCAACTACTACTCCCCTCATCCATCCCTGCTGCCCTGAGGTAAAGCTCCTCCTGTGGGGAGCTGTACCTCACTCTGCTGCACCCACCATCACCTCAGCGTCCGATGTATACCCCTTACCAGGTACCACAGGTGGCGTCACGTTAACAATCCCCTTATCCCCCACCGTTCCCCGCCATTGAGGGTCCAAGGCACGGGAACGGGGATCGACCAGCCGTGATTCCCCATCAAAGCCGCAATCAGCCCCGATACCCGAGTACCCCATACCCTGTCAACTGCCTCAGGTGCACCATGCCACCAGAACAGGGTTTTCCAAAATAACCAAAGTATATCAAATGAAAACCTTTATTTTACACACAATATGATGATCATAATCAGAGAACAGCAATGACTGTAGACAGAGGAAGATTAAAACTAAATGTCACCAATCTGTAGGAAGTATAAAGGCCTTTGCTTTGTACAGGCCTTTGCTTTGAATGACTTCAGAACATTTGTGGCCACAGGACATCACTAGTCTCTCACATTGCACTGGGGGGATTTTGCTCCACTCTTCTTCCAGTCTCTTCCACAATTCTGTGACTCTTGTGGGTTTCTTGGCCATAACTTTGTCACCAAGGATTTTCCAGAGGTTTCTATTAAGTTTAGATGAGGCATCGACCATTGCATAGTTTTAATGTTTTCTAATAAAGGATCTGCTTTACCAGTTTTGCTGTGTGACTGGATATTGTAGTACATGAACATTGCTGCTGATTGAGAGCTGAACACAAGTAATGAACCCCATGTTGCTGAAGACCTTTCTGATACACACTTGCAGTCACTCTGCCATGTAGCTGTATGAGAGGTCTAACCCTTGCAGCAGAAAACATTCCCCAAATCATGGCACTTCCTTTCACTCACTTCTTTACACACTTTGGGTTCAGTCTTTCCCCATTTTGTCGAACAACATAATGTTTCCCATCAGACTCAAATAAATGAAACTTGCTGTCATCAATAAAATGAACTGTGGATCCCTTCTCCTCTGTCCACACAACATGTTCCTAACCAAAGGGGAGTCTAGATGTTTGATTCTTTCTGCTAATGAGATGTTTGGTCACTGCAGAGTGGGCTTTCAGGCCAAATGCTTAAACATGGTGACACTGTATGATGAGACAGATTCTTACCCTGTTCAGTGCTGAACTGACGAGCTATTCCAGCTGCTGTGAGGAAACGATGACCCATGGAGATTCTACACATTATCCTGTCCTCTCTTGCATTTGTCGTTCGAAGACGACCAGCCTTCTTGGGGACTTGAAAGAGGTTGTGATGTTGTAAAGATGCAATATTCTAGAAATCACAGACTTGGAATGACCATATAGAATGACTTCTATTGCTCTGCCTGATAGGGTGACCCCTGTGGCCTTCATCAGGATAACCTGCTGCCGGAGGGTTTCAGTCACTTTGGAATGGCTTCTAGTGCATCTTATAGTCTAAAAACATCCGGTATGTTAGAATTAGTGATATGCAGTTACTAATATCTGTCATCCAAAAAGTAAATAAAATGCAATATCTAATGTGCATAGAATGTTTCACATTGTTATATATTTATATATATCCACGATTTGGAGAAATGTTACAACCCTTGGCCCCATCCCTCAAATAAATATCAAACATGTCCTCCTCCCTCTTCTTCTTAACAGTGAGTTATGGATCCTCCTAGTCTCTTTTACCTATGTGAAGTCTAGGCCTGACCTCCTCTGAGTCTCTCTCTCACCCGTGTTGTAGTGTCGAGAACCTTTGTGTGGGCTACCGCTATGACTTCTCCTGCGGTCCCAGCACCAGTATTTATAGGGGATCTTGCTTAAAGGCAGCAAGTGGAGCTCCCCCTATGGGTCTGGGGTGGAAGGTGGTGTGTATGTGGGTACCTGATGTGGCACATGCATACTTTAGGTGGTTCTGTGGCTACCTGTAATGGCAGGGCACCACACATGCTCGGCTCCACTCTGTACAACTCATATACACTCGGCTGTGCTCCGTACACACTCGGCCCTGCTCCGTACACCTCGTACACATTCGGCTCCGCTCCGTACACCTCGTACACATTCGGCTCCGCTCCGTACACCTCGTACACATTCGGCTCCACTCTGTACAACTTGTGCATACTCAGCTGTGCTCCGTACACCTCGTACACACTCGGCTCCGCTCTCTACACCTCGTACACACTCGGCTCCGCTCCGTACACCTCGTACACACACGGCTCCGCTCCGTACACCTCGTACACACATGGCTCTGCTCCGTACACCTCGTACACAATCAGCTCTGCTCCGTACACCTCGTACACACTGGGCTGTGCTCCGTACACCTCGTACACACTCGGCTTCTCTCCGTACACCTCGTACACACTCGGCTCCGCTCCGTACACCTCGTACACACTCGGCTCTGCTCCGTACACCTCGTACACACTCGGCTCTGCTCCGTACACCTCGTACACACTCGGCTCTGCTCCGTACACCTCGTACACAATCAGCTCTGCTCCGTACACCTCGTACACACTCAGCTGTGCTCCGTACACCTCATACACACTCAGCTCCGCTCCGTACACCTCGTACACACTCGGCTCCACTCTGTACACCTCATACACACAAGGCTCCACTCCGTCCACCTCGTACACATTCGGCTCCGCTCCATACACCTCACACACATTCGGCTCCGTGCACCTCGTACACCTGCGGCTTTGCTCTGTACACCTTGTACATACTCGGGTTCACTCCGCACGCCTCATACACATTCGGCTCCGCTCCATACACCTCGTACACACTCGGCTTCACTCCATACACCTCGTATACACTCGGCTCTGCTCCGAACACCTCGTACACACTCGGCTCTGCTCCGTACACCTCGTACACACTCGGCTCCTCTCCGTACACCTCGTACACACTCAGCTCCACTCTGTACACCTCATACACAGTCGGCTCCGCTCTGTACACCTCATACACACTCGGCTCCGCTCCATACACCTCGTACACACTCAGCTCAGCTCAGTACACCTTGCACATGTGGCGCCCCCCAACGAGTGCATCACAGGAAGGTATTGCATCCCTGACTGAATATGTAATATCTTCCGCCTCAGTGATGACATGGCTAAACCCAGAGCTCCATACACCACACACCAGAGGTAGAGGGCCAATCAGGTCCTGGTGGGAGGAGTGAAAGGTGTAGTGTGTGGGGAAGTTAGTAAGGTAGTAGAAGTGGAGAAGAGGGAGAAGAAGGAGCAGGGACCTGCACAGTGCCGTGCAGCCCTCAAAAAAAGTAACTTACCAGCTGGACACCGATAAGCGGTAACCCACGCTCCGTACACCTCGTACACACGGCTCCGCTCTGTACAACCTCGTACACACTCGGCTCCGCTCCGTACACCTCGTACACACTCGCTCGCTCCGTACACACCTCGTACACACTCGGCTCTGCTCCGTAAAACCTCGTACACACCTGGCTCCGCTCGTACACCTCGTACACACTCGGCTCCGCTCCGTACACCTCGTACACACCGCTCCGCTCCGTACACCTCGTACACACTCCGCTCCTCCGCTCCTCCGTACACCTCGTACACACTCGGCTCCGCTCCGTACACCTCGTACACACTTCGGCTCCGCTCCGTACACCTCGTACACACTCGGCTCGCTCCGTACACCTCGTACACACTCGCTCGCTCCGTACACCTCGTACACACTGGCTCCGCTCCGTACACCTCGTACACACTCGGCTCTCTGCTCTGTACACCTCGTACACACTCGGCTCCGCTCCGTACACCTAGTACACACTCGGCTCCGCTCCGTACACCTCGTACACACTCGGCTCTGCTCCGTACACCTCGTACACACTCTGCTCCCCCTACCCTGTACACATCGCTCGTACACCTGTACACACTCTGCTCCTACAACCTCGTACACACTCGCTCCGCTCCGTACACCTCGTACACACCGGCTCCGCTCCGTACACCTCGTACACACTCGGCTCCGCTCCGTACACCTCGTACACACTCGGCTCCGCTCCATACACCTCGTACACACTCGCTCGCTCCGTACACCTCGTACACACTCGCTCCGCTCTGTACACCTCGTACACACTCGGCTCCGCTCCGTACACCTCGTACACACTCGGCTCCGCTCCGTACACCTCGTACACACTCGGCTCCGCTCCGTACACCTCGTACACACTCGGCTCCTCCGTACACCTCGTACACACTGGCTCCGCTCCGTACACCTCGTACACACGGGCTCCGCTCCGTACACCTCGTACACACCGGCTCCGCTCCTACACCTCGTACACACTCGGCTCGCTCCGTACACCTCGTACACCACGGCTCCGCTCCGTACACCTCGTACACACTCGGCTCCGCTCCGTACACCTCGTACACACTCGGCCTCCGCTCCGTACACCTCGTACACACTCGCTCCGCTCCGTACACCTCGTACACACTCGGCTCCGCTCCGTACACCTCGTACACACTGGCTCCCTGTACACCCGTCCTCCGTACACCTCGTACACACTCGGCTCCGCTCCGTACACCTCGTACACACTCGCTCCGCTCCGTACACCTCGTACACACTCGGCTCCGCTCCGTACACCTCGTACACACTCGGCTCCGCTCCGTACACCTCGTACACACTCGGCTCCGCTCCGTACACCTCGTACACACTGGTCCGCTCCGTACACCTCGTACACACTCGGCTCCGCTCGTACACCTCGTACACACTCGGCTCCGCTCCGTACACCTCGTACACACTCGCTCCGCTCCGTACACCTCGTACACACTCGGCTCCCGCTCCGTACACCTCGTACACACTTGCTCTCTCCGTACACCTCGTACACACTCGGCTCGCTCTGTACACCTCGTACACACTCGCTCCCTCCGACACCTGTACACACTCGCTCCGCTCCGTACACCTCGTACACACTCGGCTCGCTCCGTACACCTCGTACACACTGGCTCACTCGTACACCTCGTACACACGGCTCGCTCTGTACACCTCGTACACACCGGCTCCGCTCCGTACACCTCGTACACACTCGGCTCCGCTCCGTACACCTCGTACACACTCGGCTCCGCTCCGTACACCTCGTACACACTCGGCTCCGCTCCGTACACCTCGTACACACTCGGCTCCGCTCCGTACACCTCGTACACACTCGGCTCCGCTCCGTACACCTCGTACACACTCGGCTCCGCTCCGTACACCTCGTACACACTCGGCTCCGCTCCGTACACCTCGTACACACTCGGCTCCGATCTGTACACCTCGTACACACTCGGCTCCGTTCACCTCATACACCCTTGGCTCCGCTCCGTACACCTCGTACACACTCGGCTCCTCTCCGTACACCTCGTACACACTCGGCTCCGCTCCCTACACCTTGTACACACTCGGCTCCGCTCCGTACACCTCGTACACACTCGGCTCTGCTCCATACACCTCGTACACACTCGGCTCCGCTCCGTACACCTCGTACACACTCTGCTCCCCTCCATAGACCTCGTACACACTCTGCTCCCCTCCGTACACCTCGGACACACTCGGCTCCTCTCCGTACACCTCGTACACACTCGGCTCCGCTCCGTACACCTTGTACACACTCGGCTCCGCTCCGTACACCTCGTACACACTCGGCTCTGCTCCGTACACCTCATACACACTCGGCTCCGCTCCGTACACCTCGTACACACTCGGCTTCGCTCCGTACACCTCGTACACACTCGGTTCCACTCTGTACACCTCGTACACACTCGGCTCCGCTCCTTACACCTTGTACACACTCGGCTCTGCTCCTTACACCTCGTACACACTCGGCTCCGCTCCTTACACCTTGCACACACTCGGCTCCGCTCCTTACACCTCGTACACACTCGGCTCCCCTACATAAACCTCGCATGCACTCGGCTTTGCTCTGTACACATTGTACACACTCGGCTCCGCTCCGTACACCTCGTACACACTCGGCTCCGCTCCGTACACCTCGTACACACTCGGCTGATCATGTGACCCCTGACTCCTCCCCCATGTGACATCATCACAGGTCCTGTACACACAGCGGCCATATATCTGCTGTGCGGCATTAGTCAGTACTGAGAGCTCAGTATCTGCAGAGCTGAACCTGCGGGAGAAACCGGAGCTCATCTTCCCCCATTCAGGTCTCTACAATCTCGGATCCTCTCACATCTTCTATAGAAGAGAATTCTCCTGATTGACCATCAAGGATGGATCTGGACAGGGACAAGATGGCGGAGAGGATCTTACCCCTCACCCTAGAGATCCTCTTCCTTGTTACTGGAGAGGTGAGAGATGTCACATCACATCATTCTTATCTATGGACAGAAGAACAGAGGACAGGAGAGGTGAGGACTCTGGAAATGTCTGGAGACTGGAGATTTATTAATGTGTCTCCTCTCCATAACCAGGATTACACAGTGGTGAAGAAGAGCTGGAGTGATCTGTGCTGTCAGGAGCCTGTACAGTGTGAGGGAAGAGCCCTGAGCCCAATCACGGGGCCTCCACCTCACCCCCTGATACATGAGGACATCAATGAGCAGAAGATCCGAGAACTCACCTACAAGATGATGGAGCTGCTGACTGGAGAGGTGACACTGCTGGGAATGCTGCTGCTGCTGCTGGGACATTATACAGTAACGCTATGAAGGGATGGGGGAATGATGACCGCGCTATCATTGTATGTGTCAGGTTCCTATAAGATGTCAGGACGTCGCCGTCTATTTCTCCATGGAGGAGTGGGAGTATTTAGAAGGACACAGAGATCTGTACAAGGACATGGTCATGATGGAGGATCCCCTCACATCAGCAGGTAATAGACAGGACTAAATCCACACGGCCTATAATGATCTGTATGTAAAGAATGAATTCAGTCCTGTATGTGTCTCCTCCAGGTCTATCCAGTAAGAGGACAACACCAGAGAGATGTCCCCGTCCTCTTCTCCCACAGGACTGTAAAGAAGAAGATCCCGATGTTCCTCCGGATCATCAGGTAGATGGAGAGAAGGTGTGATGAGATCTCCCTATGATGTGTAGACGGCTGTGAAGATCTTGTCTCAGTCTTGTTTTCTCCTCCACTATTAGATGTGTTATACTTGTGTAATGAGAACGGTGGAGATGGCAGATTACAGCTGATCATAGATGGGACTTCTCCATCTGTCAGTGACTGGTATAATATTTACCAGTGATCACAAAATAATAAGTGTTCAAATATCCGTTAATAAGATGTGTAGTAGAGGGGCTACAAGGACACTAAACTTCAGGAAGGCAAATTTCCAACGGTTGAGAGATGATCTTAGTGCAATAAACTGGGAAGATGTCCTGAGACATAAAAGTACACCAAGCAAATGGGAGATGTTTATTAGTATCCTGAATATATACCCTATGGGAATAAACATGCTAGATATAGGAGGAAACCACTATGACTAGATAGAGCTGTAAGGGGAGCAATAAGTGACAAAAAGAAAGCATTTAGGGAATTAAAGCAAGTAGGTAGTGATGAAGCATTAAATAAATACAGAAAATTAAATAACATCTGTAAAAAGCAAATCAAGGCAGCAAAGATTGAGACAGAGAGACTCATTGCCAGAGAAAGTAAAAAGCATCCTAAAATATAAAACTACATAAATAGTAAGAAACTAAAAAATGATGGTGTTGGCCCCTTAAAAATAGTCTGGGTGAAATGGTGGATGAGGATGAGGAAAAAGCCAATATTCTAAATAACTTTTTTGCATCAGTATTTACACAAGAAAACCCCATGACAGACAACATGATCAGTGATAACAAAAACTCTCCATTAAATGTCACCTGCTTAACCCAAGAGGAAGTACGGCACCGTCTAAAAATCACTAAAGTTGACAAATCCCCAGGCCCGGATGGTATACACCCCAGAGTGCTGCAGGAATTAAGTACCGTCATAGATAAACCATTATTTTTAATCTTTAAAGATTCCATAATTACAGGGTCTGTACCACAGGACTGGTGTATAGCAAATGTGGTGCCAATATTCAAAAAGGGGGCAAAAACTGAACTTGGAAATTATAGGCCAGTAAGCTTAACCTCTACAGTGGGTAAAATCCTAGAGGGTTTTCTAATTGATGCTATACTGGAGTATCTGAAGAAAAATAACCTCATGACCCAATATCAACATGGCATTACGAGGGACTGTTCCTGTCAAACGAATCGGATCAGCTTCTATGAAGTTATAAGTTCTGGACTGGACTAAGGAAATGCAGTGGACGTGGTGTATATGGACTTTTCAAATGCTTTTGATACGGTGCCACATAAAAAGTTGATACATAAACTGAGAGCAATGGGGATAGGGGAAAATATGTGTAAGTGGGATAAGAACTGGCTCACTGATAGGAAACAAAGGGTGATTATTAATGGATCACACTCAGAATGGGTCACAGTTAACAGTGGGGTACCACAGGGGTCAGTATTGGGCCCGCTTCTTTTTAACATATCTATTAATGACCTTGTAGGGGGCATACAGACTAAAATCTCAATATTTGCAGATGACACTAAACTCTGCAGGGTAATCAATACAGAGGAGGACAATGTTATATTACAGGAGGATTTATGTAAACTAAAATCTTGGGCTGCTAAATGGCAAATGAGCTTTAATGGGGATAAATGTAAGGTCATGCACTTGGGCAGAGGAAATAAAAGGTATAATTATGTGCTTAATTGTAAAACACTGGGCAAAACTACCACTGAAAAAGACCTGGGTGTATGGGTAGATGATAAACTCACATTTAGTGGCCAGTGTCCGGCAGCTGCTGCAAAGGCAAATAAAATAATGGGATGCATTAAAAGAGGCATAGATGCTCATGAGGAGAACACAATTCTACCTCTATACAAGTCACTAGTGCGACCACACTTAGAATACTGTGTTCAATTCTGGTCTCCGGTGTATAAGAAAGACAGAGCTGAACTAGAGCGGGTGCAGAGAAGAGCCACCAAGGTTATTAGAGGACTGAGGGGTCTGCAATACCAAGACAGGTTATTAGAGGACTGAGGGGTCTGCAATACCAAGACAGGTTATTAGAGGACTGAAGGGTCTGCAATACCAAGACAGGTTATTAAACTTGGATTTATTTAGTTTGGAAAAACGAAGGCTTAGGGCTGATCTCATAATAATGTATAAATATATGAGGGGACAGTACAGAGAACTTTCTAATGACCTCTTTACTCTTAGGCCTGAGACAGGGACAAGGGGGCGTCCTCTACAGAGGCGGGGACAAGGGGGCGTCCTCTACAGAGACAGGGACAAGGGGGCGTCCTCTACAGAGACGGGGACAAGGGGGCGTCCTCTACGTCTGGAGGAAGGAAGGTTTAATCATAATCACAGACGTGGATTCTTTACTGTAAGAGCAGTGACACTATGGAGCTCTCTGCCACATGATGGTGTAATGAGGGAGTCACTACTAACATCTAAGAATGGCCTGGATGCCTTTCTTGAAAACTATAATATTACCAGTTATATATACTAGATTCTTTGATCGGGCGTTGATCCAGGGATCTAGTCTGATTGCCGTATCTGGAGTCAGGAAGGTATTTTTTCACCAATGTGGAGCTTAGTGTTGCCACATGGGTATTTTGCCTCCTCTGGATCAACATGTTAGGCTACGTGTTGAACTAGATGGACTTAAGGTCTTCCTTCAACCTTAAATACTATGTTACTATGTTACTATGTATGTTACTATGTTACTATTTGTTTCAGGGTGAAGATCTGACCCATATTAATGCTACAGAAACATATGTGAGGGGTGATGAGCGGAGGACAGAGGAGATCTCTACAGATCACCGCCCAGGTGAGTAGTAACCACTGAATGCAGAGAAGTCACAGATTCTTCTCAGTGACCGGCTGTGGCTGCTTTATCAGTGGTGTAGCCTGTAGCCAGGTGACCGAATTGTCCCAACCTGGGTATCTTCCTTATGTAGTCTCTGATATTTCAACCAAATTCAAGAATCCTAGGCTGAACTCCTGCCGAATGTAATCCAGTTCTGGTGGTCCTCTAGTCGGGGCCGAAGTCCCTAGACTGAGGCCACAAAGCTTATGACTCATGGTGACTGAAACAAGACCTTATTTCCCAAGCCTACACCTCAGGGTATATTGTGTTCCTCCAGGATTGGTGGAATAAGGCTGGGCTCATATTGGTTGGTGGTTGGCATTTCAATGCAATATCTGCATAATTCCTCTAAGTGATATAGACAGAGTGGCTGAAGGGGTGAGGTCATTTACATTAACTTAGCAATGCACAAACTTAGGACAATAAAGGCTCCGAATCATCTGGCAAGAAATAATGTCTTAGCAAACATGAGAACAACAAAAGACCTATACGACTGGCCAAATTAAGAACATTGACCCCCGACATGAATTGAGAAAAGCTGTGTCTTCACAGGGTGTACTCACTTTTGGGATATACTATACATATATGCTATATGTAGTTTGGGCACACTATAAAAGGCTCAGAAGTGATGGAGAGATATGAATTAGGGGGAGGTGATTTTCCTGGATTGTTTTTCAAGACATTTTGTGACACTAATAGTGTGGAAACCTTCTAATTTTACACTGACAGATGATGGACCTGAGTGGGGGCTTGTTATTTTACAAGTAGACATTTTTATTATCATTTTCACCTACATATGTTTTGTTGCTTTTTATTCTAATATTTGGGAGGCAGAATAAACAGTTGAGCACCGCACTCTACTGGTTGATGCTATGAGCTCTTCTATTACACTGAACTGTCATTGTCTTTGTGAATAATTCAATCTTAATACATTACTTGCCATTTCTATGGACATTTTAAGTAGAGATGTTAAAAAATATAAATTTCATGTATATTTTATTAAAAATAATAATTGTAATTATTCTTGTCAGATGACTGTACAGGAAGATCAAAGGGACAACTGACATCTGCAATGTATAAATCCGATGAACTTGAAACCACATCATCCCTTCACAGCAAAGATCTGTCATCTGATCCTGTGAAACAGGTCCAATCTTCTGATTCATCACAGACTACTAAGAAGAATAAACCTCACAAAAGAGTCAGCAGAAAACAAACTGCTCTTACAGCAAAGAAGCCATTGTCACTTTCAGAATATGGAAATAGTTTTCCTCCTGAAACTAATTTTGTTGAACATCAAAAAATTCACACAGAGAAAAAGAGATTTTCTTGTACCAAGTGTGGGAAAGATTTTAACAAGAAATCATTTCTTATTAGACATGAGAGAACTCACACAGGGGAGAAGCCTTTTTCATGTTCAGAATGTGGGAAATGTTATAAACAAAAATCAGATCTTGTTACACACAATAGATCTCACACAGGGGAGAAACCTTTTTCATGTTTAGAATGTGGGAAATGTTTTACACAAAAATCAAATCTTGTTACACACCAGAGAACTCACACAGGGGAGAAGTCTTTTTCATGTTCAGAATGTGGGAAATGTTGTATACAAAAATCAGATCTTGTTACACACCAGAGAACTCACACAGGGGAGAAGCCTTTTTCATGTTCAGAATGTGGGAAAAGTTTTATACAAAAATCAGAACTTGTTACACACCAGAGAACTCACACAATGGTGAAACCTTTTTCATGTTCAGAATGTGGGAAATGTTTTACACAAAAATCAGTTCTTGTTATACACCAGAGAACTCACACAGGGGAGAAGCCTTTTTCATGTTCAGAATGTGGGAAATGTTTTGTAGATAAATCACATCTTGTTACACACCAGAGAACTCACACAGGGGAGAAGCCTTTTTCATGTTCGGAATGTGGAAAATGTTTTACACGTAAATCAAATCTTGTTACACACAAGAGATTTCACACAGGGGAGAAGCCTTTTCCATGTTCAGAATGTAGCAAATGTTTTACACAAAAATCAGCTCTTATTACACACCAGAGAAGTCACACAGGGGAGAAGCCTTTTCCATGTTCAGAATGTGGAAAATGTTTTACACATAAATCAAATCTTGTTACACACAAGAGAAGTCACACAGGGGAGAAGCCTTTTCCATGTTTAGAATGTAGCAAATGTTTTACACAAAAAGCAGCTCTTATTACACACCAGAGAAGTCACACAGGGGAGAAGCCTTTTTCATGCTCAGAATGTGGTAAATGTTTTTTATGGAAATCACATCTTGTTAGTCACCTAAGAACTCACACAGGGTAAGTCATTATAATAACCAAAATGTGAAAAAACAGTTACTAGAAATTCATGATTTCTTTATCACTAAAATAACACACTGGGAGAACGTTTGTTGACAAATTGAACAAAAAACATAGACAGTCGTATAAATGAATGAGAAAGGGAAATTATTTTAGAACTTACCATTGTTTGGGGCCTGTTTGTTATGGAACTCAATATATGACAATATCCAAAGATTCATTGTGCTCATATCCTGTTTTCTGTATTCTACTGCATATCTAGTATATTTGTATCCCTTTATGTAGGTCACTTGCCTTTAAGAGAAATAAGTAGTGTTTTATGTAAAGTGTTGCTTACTGCAAGCCTAGAGACTGTGTGTTTGAGAAACGGTGAAGGCCATATAGTCTGGGAATGAAGCCAATGTCTAGCATGTTTTGGTAAGAAGGGAAGATGTTGCAAAACACCAGATAATGAAGGAGTGCGATGGGTCAATAGCATCAACTGATGAAAAGTATAGGGATACACATGTATTTAGAATGGATCTGTATAATCCAATCAGCTCTTAGCCATTAGTAACCTATGATTAGCTATGTTTAATATTCTGTAACGAATTAATGAATGATCCTATCCTGGGGCCTACCCCAGGATTGCCTGTATAAGTTTACATGCTTCCACAGTAAACTCAGAATTTCTGCAGACGGACTAAGCTTGATCCTCCTGATTGAGGAGACCACCACACTATAAGATGCCCTTTTAACAAGAAAAAAATCTTGGTCATAAGTGAGAGCCTTTTATAGTTTGGATGCATCTTCCTATGATGGAGGAGAACACTGAGACATTGTCCTTCCCGATCACTAAGAGAACTTTTCTCGGTCCTCCTGCCCCACACTGATCTATGTGATCGATGCAGAGGAAGAAAGGAAGCTACCGGGACCTGCACAGAGGCTGCAAGTTGTGGAGACATGGGGGTCAGTGGGTGCTCTTGTCTTCTGGCCCAGCCGCCTTTACAAAGACGTGGACCAGGGCTCATACCCAAACTGAACACCCGAGCTCCTTAACCGTGGGCATAACACTACTCAGACAACACAGGGTGAGGGAACAATGGTAAGACATTATTGGATCCCGAACAGTCAAAGGCATATAACACAAAACCAGCAAAACACAAATTGTAACACCCAACAGAGTCTCACCCTTCCGCTGGCTCACCAGGGATTAGAATATGGCACAGCAAAGTCTTAGCCAGGTGACTGGATCGTCCCAACCTGGGTTGCTTCCTTATGCAGTCTTTGTTATCCCAGCCGAATCTGCTCATTCGATGCTGAAGTCCTTGTGGTTTTATAATCCAGGTTCTGATCCCCTCGGTCGGCAACAAAATGCCTAGACCTGGGGTTATGGCCGGCCAATCGGATCCGAAAATCCTAGATTAACTGCCTGTGTCCAATCTGCTGGTCAAAGGGAGCAGTCCTCCTTATATACCCTCAGCCCTCATTGCAGGATATTGGGGACTTCAGGATTGGTGGAATAAGACTGTATGCTTATTATCTCGCTTTCAAGTCTCTTGGATAATGTTCATTTAAATGATGATTGACAAAGAGGGGTCAAGGAGGGTTTAGTATAGACACTTAGACATTTAGTGTAAAGCCCCCGTCACACATAACGAAATCATTAGCGAGATCATTGTAACCTGTGACGTTACAACGATTTCTCCAGCGATGTTGTTATGTGTGACACTTAGCAGCGATCAGGCTCTTGCTGTGAGGTCGCTGATCGTTACAAAGTGCTCTGGGTCATTTTTTGATAGTTGATCTACCGCTGGTCAGTACGCATCACTGTGTGTGACAGTGCGAGACCAGCGATCAGTGACCTCACAGGCTGGTAACCATGGTAAACACCGGGTATCCAGGCAGCGTGCTCTGCTTAGATACCCAGTGTTTATCATAATTACCAGCTTTCTCCGTGCTTACAGGCTGAGCTAAGCCGGGAGGACGCTGGTAACATCGCTTCTAGCGATGTGGGAGGTGGCTCCCTGGTCCCTAGGGAGATCTGCCTTTTTGACAGCTCCCCAGCGACCAGATAGGGATGCCCCAGCGATCTCGGCCTGTGGTTATCGCTGTCGGGATCGCTGGAGCGTCATTGTGTATGACGGGACCTTAACAGCCTGACCACAAACAATAGTGGCTGAAGTAGTTTATTATTATTATTATTATTTATTTATATAGCGCCATTGGTTCCATGGCGCTTTACATAAGAAGTGGGGGTAACAAGAACAGGTACAGTACATACGAACAATCAAGGCTTGCTGATATACGACGAGAGAGGACCCTGTCCACGAGGGCTCACAGTCTACAGGGGTGGGAGAGGAGACAATAGGAGGGGAAGCGCCAAGCGTGTGGTGGTGCGGCACTGGGTCTCATCATAGGTTGTAGGCTTGTTGGAATAGATGAGTTTTCAGGTTCTTTTTGAAACTCCTAAGGGTAGGCGAGTGTCTGACGTGCTGGGGGAGAGAGTTCCAAAGTATGGGGGAAGCGCGGGAGAAATCTTATATGCGGTTGAAGGGAAGATGAGATAAGGGGGGATGAGAGGAGGAGTTCTTGTGAGGAGCGCAGGTTGCGTACGAGTAGGTATCGGGAGACCATGTCGGAGATGTAAGGGGGGGGGGACAGGTTGTGGATGGCTTTGTAAGTCAGAGTTAGGATTTTAAATCGAGATCTTTGGGGGTGGGGAGCCAGTGAAGTGTCTTGCGGAGGGGGGAGACAGGGGAATAGCGAGGAGGCACGTGGATTAGACGGGTGTCTGAGTTTAGAATAGAGCGGAGGGGTGCAAGGGAGGAAGCAGGGAGACCGATGAGCAGTAGATTGCAGTAGTCAAGGCGGAAGATGAGGGCGTGGATGAGAGTTTTGGCAGAGTCATGATTAAGGAACGAGCGGATACGTGAAATGTTCTTGAGCTGGAGTCGGCAGGAGGTGGCGAGGGCTTGGATGTGGGACTTGAAGGAGAGGGAGGAGTCTAGAGTGACCCCGAGGCACTTGGCGTGGGGGACTGGGGAGAGAGAGCAGTCATTGACTAGGATTGACAGGTCTGGTAGAGGGGGAGGGCGGCTTTGGGGAAGACGATGAACTCTGTTTTGTCCATGTTCAACTTGAGGAAGCGAGCAGAGAAGAAAGATGAGATGGCGGACAGGCATTGAAGAATTTTAGACAGAAGGGAGGTGATGTCAGGCCCGGAGAGGTAGATCTGGGTATCGTCGGCGTAGAGATGGTACTGGAGGCCGTGAGACTCAATGAGTTGACCTAGACCAAGGGTGTACATGGAGAAGAGTAGTAATCCCAGAACCGATCCCTGAGGGACACCAACAGTAAGGGGGTAGGACGAGGAAGAGGTGTAGGAGTGGGTGACGCTGAAAGTATGGTCCTTAAGGTATGAGGAGATCCAGGAGAGGGCGAGATCGGTGATGCCGAGGGATTCTAGGATTTGAAGTAGGAGAGAGTGGTCGACCGTGTCAAAGGCATTTACTCTTCGCGGTCAGAAGGTCATTGGTGACTTTAGTTAGGGCTGTTTCAGTGGAGCGGTGAGGTCAGAAACCGGATTGTAAGCGGTCGAAGAGGGAGCAGGAGGATAGGTAGGACAGTTCAGAATGAACGTATTGTTCAAGTAGTTTGGATGCCAAAGGGAGAAGAGATATTGGGCGGTAGTTAGTGGAAGATGATGGGTCGAGGGAGGGTTTTTTGAGGATGGGTGAGATCAAGGTGTGTTTGAAGAATGAGGGAAACACACTGGTAGTGAGTGATAGGTTGAAGAGGTGGGTTAGGGCAGGGATGAGGACAGCGGTGAGGTTTGGAATGAGATGGGAGGGGAGTGGGTTGAGGGCGCAGGTGGTGAGGTGAGATCGTGACAGGTGGGCGGAGAGCTGGGCTTCTGTCACATTGGAAAAGCTTCCTTTGGCCGAAGAGAGTTGGGCGGTAATTGGGTTGGGTCGGGGGGACGTTGGGCCAAAGCTTTCTCTAATTTTATCAATCTTTTGTTTGAAGAAGGTGGCGAAGTCGTCGGCGGAGATGAGGGGGGAAGGAGGAGGTGGTGGGGGACGGAGTAGGGAGTTGAAGGCTTTGAATAGTTTTTATTTTGTTCCAATAATTTTTATTGAGGTTATGCAAAGCAAATACAATGACATAAACAATTTTAGCAATTCTCCAACCCTCAGAGGATATAGCTAATATCAATCCAAATTGACACACAGGCACGACGTCTACAAGATATTTGTCGGAGGTCGCCCTTTCACTATATTCCAAGCAATCCTAACTGCTAGACACAATGCAAATATCACAATTCCCAGAAAAACAAGAGCAGTGCCTTCAGCAGCACAATGTAGATTAACGTATTTCATTAGTATTTGACAATTATCGGTACTGTTTTCCCCATTTATATAAACATATATATATATACGGATATATATGTACATAGATATATACAAATATTTAATTAAGAGAACCGTCTATAAGGGTACCTTTACACGCCGCTACAACATGGTAAAAACAACCGGGTAGATTAGCGAAATGTATCTTGCACCGCCAAATCAACCCGAGGTAGCGGCGTGTAAAGGCGGTTGTTTCCACTCGTCACTTGCGGCACCTGTTTCAGAGCCGAGCTCTAAAACAGGTTGATTTCAACCCGATGGTAGCGGCCTATAGCGGCGTGTAAATAAGGAACAAGAGGGTTGTTTCGACACCTTGCTATCTACCTGGAGGCGTGACACAGGCTCCGGGATACCGCGCCCCATCAGCGATCATTGGAGGAAGCTCCTGCGTTACGATTGGTAGTCGCTGCATAGGGCGGCATATTTAAGGAGCTGACCAGTCACACTACTCAATTGCTCGAGCGTCATGTATTAGTCAGCCTCCTGCGCTGGCTGGCCAATCATGATGTTATTGCTTTGTCCTATCAGCGTACGGAATTCTCGTAATCCACAATTGTGGCATGCCTATGTGTTGTCCCTGCTGCACCAGGTCCGCCCATATTAGCTTGTTGTAGCGGTGTGTAAATAAGGTAAGGTGCTCTGCAGAAGGTAACTTGAGCACCCGGCAGTGCATCCAGAGATAGATTCAACCATCTGTAGAGCACCTTGTAGCGGTGTGTAAAGGCGGTGCGGGTACTGTTTGGAACCGTTGCTGCGTGCTCGTGCACGTGAAGCACCCGGTTGTTTCCACCATGTTGTAGCGGCGTGTAAAGGTACCCTAATGGTACCTTTACACGCGGCAACATTTCTAGGGTGTCAACAGGTAACTTACTGGCTGCAGTGAAATCATGGAGATATTATTCCATTTGTACACAGCAACAAGATAGAACCTTGTCTCCATGATTTCACTGCAGCCAGTAAGTTACCTGTTGACACCCTAGAAATGTTGCCGCATGTAAAGGTACCATAACAGATAGGTACTTGGTGTGAAAGACCTGTTCATCTGCACTTTGACATAAATACAGGACGTTGTTCTTCAAGCCTGTAGGAAGATGGGTTAAAAGAGAATAACATATAATGGCATAGACAATCACATACTAGAGTGCCCACCAGTTATGCACTGGATGTTACAAATCTTATTTTTATTCCCTAGTGGTTCTTGGACATACTTGGGTTAGTAATCACTCACCATAAAAAGCACAATTCACAGTCCACACACAGTCCTTGGAATGTGCAACACAGACGTTACACCGGCAACCTCCCCAAATATTAGTTCGCTTGACGTAAAACAAGAGGCTACCAGAAGAACACGGACAGGACAAGCCCGACTACGTGTCTTCAGAGTCTTTCTGCTTTGTTTCGCAAGGCTAACAAAAATACTCGGTTTCGGCTTATACATTCATAACAAATGAGGCTATGTGTTTTCCACCTTTAATCTGGCCCATCCTATTCTAAATGGACTCCTTTATACAGTCAGGATTTTTATGTTCAAATCCTTATTACATGCATACGGTCATTCAGTTCACTCAAGGAGTCTCATATCTTTCACACGTCTTGTGTCCACATGCATATGCCTTCACGATATTAGTAATATCCCAACCCAGAGAATCAGGCAAGAACCAACAATATTGGTAAAAATCTAATAATGGATCAGAACCATATCCAGGTTTCCAGTACACGCTTGTTTTCAGCCACACGGAAAAGGGCGAGGTGAGAGGGGGATCAGCGCTGCAGACATGACAGTCCGCTTTCTCCCCTGTGTGTGTGCAGCCTGAAGCTTATCAGCTATCAGCACATCCACACGCAGAGAAGGAGGGAGGAGAAGAGCAGGCTTCCCTTCACTGAATAGAGGAAAAGAACAACCCAACAAAACAAAAAGATTGTATAACAGTGTTAAGAAATAGAGATAATTAGTAGTCTTCAAATCACCAGTATTAAGAGGAACAGTTTATTGCACAGGTAACAATTATAAGTTTAGACAGATGTATTACAGCAATGAGACAATAACACTTATCACAGTCAAACACACAAAATGACAGGACAAGATTATAACACACTTATTTGACAAACAAACGTGAATACATATATGCCCTAACTCAACCCGTCTAGACAAAATATCTTTAACGTGCGCACGGAATAGTTTGTTACTGTGATCTTATCATAGGCCGTGTACCAGGACCCTCAATGTTACAATTGTCATGGAAGAATGTCCAGCTATAATTGGCTGGGCTCTCCTCCACACAAGCCAAACAATTGAAAGTAGTTATTTTTACAGGTACCTTTACACGCCGATACAGGATGGTGGAAACAATCGGGTGCTTCACGTGCATGAGCACGCACAAACGGTTGAAAACGGTACCCGCACCACCTTTACACGCTACAGTAGGTTACATCTATCTCTGGATACACCGCCGGGTGTCTCAAGTTACCTTCTGCAGCTCACCTTACCTCATTTACACGCCGCTATAACAAGGTAATATGGGCGGATCTGGGGCAGCAGGGACAACACATAGGCGTGCCACAATTGTGGATTACGAGAATTCCGTACACTGATAGGACAAAGCAATAACATCATGATTGGGCAGCCAGCGCAGGAGGCTGACTAATACATGACACTCGAGCAATTGTGTAGTGTGACTGGTCAGCTCCTTAAATATGCCGCCCTATGCAGCGACAACCAATCGCAACGCAGGAGCTTCCTCCAATGATCGCTGAAGGGGGTGGTTTCACGGAGGCTGTGTCACGCCCCGGGGAGTTATCTAGGTGACGAATAAACCTTACCCTACCGTATTTACACGCCGATACAGGCCATAACCATCGCCTTGAAATCAACCTGTTTTTGATCTCTGCTCTGAAACAGGTGCCTCAAGTGACGGGTGGAAACAACCGTGTTCCCACGCCGCTACCCGCGGGTTGATTTGGCGGTGCAAGATACATTTGTCTCATCTACCCGGTTGTTTCCACCATCCTGTAGCGGCGTGTAAAGGTACCTTAAGGTTACTAGTTATCTTCAGACAATAAGACATTGGAATCGAACCATCTAGTCCCCCCTTCCGCAACTTCAATACCTTTGGATTCCCCCTATCGCTAAAACAACTGAAACTGTCTACTCATCTTCTCATGAATAGACAAACAGCAAAGAAAAAGGGTCTTACCGAAGTCAGACGAGTCCGGCCACCAGTTTCTTCTTGGCTATGTTCAATTCCGTCACCCCTCCTGGAGGCAATGAGAAAACTGGCTTCTTTTGACGTCAATTCAGACGGAGGACTTAGGTGTAGGGAGTCTATGACTCTCCCCGTGCACGGTGTCAGTCTTACCGTTCAAAGACCGCAGGAGGGGATTTTGGACTCGGCTTCGAAGGACCAGAATGTTAGATTTAAATAACATCTTCCTTATTAAATGAGATGGCCGGAGACGGCTGAAGTCGAATCAACACCCAGGTTTATTACTCATATATGAGGAGACAGCTCAAAACATCACCTCTGAAGGTATATGGCAGAGTGTCTGGATACTTACAATCAACAGTTAAGGTACCTTTACGCGCCGCTACAACAGGGTGAAAACAACCGGGTGCTTCACGTGCACGAGCACGTAGCAACGGTTACAAACGATACCCGATACCGCCTTTACACGCCCCTACAAGGTGCTCTACAGAAGGTTTATTCTATCCCTGGAGGCACCGCCGGGTGCCTCAAGTTACCCTCTGCAGAGCACCTTACCTCATTTACATGCCGCTACAACAAAGTAATATGGGCGGACTAAAGGCAGCAGGGACAACACATAGGCGTGCCACAGTCCATCACGCCGCGCCCAAACGACAACCTTTGGCCAACACAAAAGTGTTCTGATTGGGCACGGCGCGAAAGGCGGATGGCGGAGACGTGACGTAGTAGTGTGTGGACTGTGGCACGAAATAGGCGCTTGTGACATGGCGGAGTGTGGCGATATTGAGCTAGGGGATGGTTATGCGTCATACAGGAGCGGTTTACAGTCACACACTCCGTGCGTATTAAAATATCAGTGTTGGGCTATGTGTGCGTAGTAGAAGTGTTTGCATTGTCACGCTGACTAAGCGCTTGTGACATGGCAGGAACACTTCTGCGTCACCTACAGAACAATAACCCTGGGCGTTGTGTACAGCAACCTTATGCGCTGTGTACAGCAATATTCCTTTGTATGTGGTATGACAATATGCACACTATATAGTGCGCGCAATGCAGCACAGCAAAAACCCTTGTGTTATCTAATTAAAACAAACACAGGCCGCTACGTACGCCATGCATGTGCGCTGTGTACAGAATTATTCCTTTTTATGTGTTATGAGAATGTGCACACTATTATAAGGACCATGCAGCACTATACTTTGGCCTTCCGCAATTGTGTGGCGGCGTAATTGTACTAATGTATCTGATCGTGCATACAGCGCTTATCTGTAGTGCTGTAATGACAGCTCATCCAAGATGGCGACCTGTGAAGGAAGAGCCAATCGTAACGCAGCATCTTCCACCAATGATCGCTGATGGGGCGCGGTATTCCGGAGCCTGTGTCACGCCCCAGGTACATAACTAGGTGTGGAAACAACCCTCCTGTTCCTCCTTTAGACGCCGCTACACGCCGCTACCATCGGGTTGAAATCAACCTGTTTTAGAGCTCTGCTCTGAAACAGGTGCCGAAAGTGACGGGGGGCAACAACCGCCTTTACACGCCGCTACCTCGGGTTGATTTGACGGTGCAAGATACATTTGTCTCATAAACCCGGTTGTTTCCACCCTGTTGTAGCGGCGTGTAAAGGTACCTTTATTCTTATACCATTTAAAGAATGATGTTATACAAGTTATACTTGAAGGTGCAGGCATTTGGTATTTTCCCATCATTATAAGAGAGTCTTAGTTAATTAAATTGTAAAAGGGAGTACATTCACATGCCCAAGGAGTGGAATAGTCCCTAGAACATTCTACTCTTATCATTTGGCCTTGACTAGTCACAGATGGAAAATTACCTTACTGCATCTGCAAACAATATAATACCTTCATATACTACATAATGAATATAGACTATGTAGAGAATTCTATTGTATTAAACTATCAAACATTAATATAGGATTCTATAATGTAAAGCTACCAAAGATTAATATAGAATAAAATTTCTATGACAGGTGCCTCCCGGCTCACTGAGGAGATGGGCAGCACAAAGACATTTTCAGGTGTGGGGTTGACACGTACTAGGGCAGCGATACTGGGCACAGAATCAGCAGCTACACTTCACAACCTTATGGGTGAGTCTGATGGATGAATGGTTGCTAATTGGGATGAGCGAGTCTACTCGCTACTATTCGGGTACTCGCTACTCGCCGAGCGAATTAGGATTACTCGGGAGTAGCAAGTACCGAGTACTTCTGCAGTATATCAATAGATACACTGCAAAAGTCCTGTAAAAGAGAGGAAAAGTGGTTAAAAAATAAAAAAATCGGATACTCACCTTAACCGACGGCTGAATCGGGACCGGCCGATGGACATCTATGCATCTTAAAGGACCTTACACTCCCCCAGCCAATCAGATGGCTGGGAGAGATCTGGCCGATCAGATGCCACCACGTCACAATAACGTGATCGCTAGCGGCCACCTGATTGGCCAGATGGAAAGGTCCTCTGTGTACCTGAGAGGACCTTGCCATCTAGCCAATCAGGTGGCCGCTAGTGATCACGGCATTTTGACGTGGCGGCATCTGATCGGCCAGATCTCTCCCAGCCATCTGATTGGCTGGGAGAGTGTAAGGTCCTTTAAGATGCATAGATGTCCATCGTCCGGTCCCGGTGCAGCCGTCGGTTAAGGTGAGTATCCGATTTTTTTATTTTTTAACCACTTTCCGTCTCTTTTACAGGACTTTTCCAGTGTATGTATTGATACACTGCAAAAGTACTTGGAATCGCTATACTCGCAACGAGTAGCGAGTACCGAGACCTAAACATTGCGGGTATAGCGATTTCGGATAGTACGGTACTCGCTCATTCCTAGTTGCTAACCTTACAATTTCTCTGTGACTATTTTGCCCTTAATATGTGTATCTGAAATAGCGGAGACTTAGCCCAGTCTCCTGTTATTACCCCGGTGTGGCAGATCTTTGGAATCTCCTCACCATTTATTTTCTATGTGTTATTACCTGTATGTTGCTTTTAATCAATAAAGGCTCATTATTTTTTGGACAGTAACTCCTGAGTAGTTTCTACTAAGTAAACAAGTGAAGTGGAGTGCCCCATTATCGTCCAATTATTGCCCTATAGCTGAGTGGGATAGTCATGTATTGATCATGAAGCTCAGGCAATTTACTGGTGGAACATATTAACAATTATATAGAGTAGATTGTAGCCTTGGTTGTTCAAACACGCTCAAGAGCCAGACGTTTCACCAATCCGACTACTCCAGGGTGTTCCACATTCATCACTATATCACTTGCTCAACAAAGGGGGTCATATACATGGCTGAATGTCCATGTAAGAACATTTACATTGGAATGACCACCCGGGAACTACGTGTGCGTGTACTTGACATTGAAAAAGATGAACCAACAACTTTGAAAACCTTACCTAGACACTTCTATCTGAAGCATCATAGTAACTCAAGTTTACTAAAAGTGATAGGCATTGATAGGGAATCCATGGGTCCACGTGGGGCAACTAGAGCAGAGTTTTGGGGCAGGTTGAGAGCAGGTGGATATACAGACTCTGCAGCATTGTCCCTATTGGCCTCAGTGAATATTCTGGATACAGACTCTACAGCGTTGTCCCTATTGGCCTCAGTGAATATTCTGGATACAGACTCTACAGCGTTGTCCCTATTGGCCTCAGTGAATATTCTGGATACAGACTCTACAGCGTTGTCCCTATTGGCCTCAGTGAATATTCTGGATACAGACTCTACAGCGTTGTCCCTATTGGCCTCAGTGAATATTCTGGATACAGCGCATTGTTGTAATGTCTTGCACGTGCATTGATTATTTGTATATTCACATTCCACACGTTCAGGCTTGGATGCGTCTTTTAGTTTTGTCTTTTATTATCGCTCTTGATATTAAAGATGTTTTTATTATTTCTTCAGTTATTCTTCATCGTTCTGTTATTCTTTGTTCATTATTGACGTCTATATTTCCTGGTTCTGAACCTGAAGAGGAGCGGGTTGTTCAAGCGGAGCATTGAGGAGAACCCCATGTGGAAAGGACTCACTATCTCACTTATGGGGTCATTCACACTGTGATTTGCTATACAAATAGCTTAAGTCCCTTTTTTCCCTGACTCTTGTTTATATGTAAGCAGATTCTCTATTCATTCCCCTTCCTACAACTTACACAGAGATGGTCTTATAAATGTGTCTGTCTACTATTCAGGGGTCACTTCATGTGTATACAGATACTTTGGTTGAACATAACAAATCATTGATTGTAAATTGCGCTGTGTATCAGCACTTTTTATTGTATCAGCATATACTGTGTAGATGTTTTATTTTCTACATATATTCTTCCTGTACTGTGACTATACAGCAAGTCAAGTAGAGTTGATATTGTAAATATGGGATAATTCTGCACTTTGTCGCTTATATACTGCACTTATGCACTTTAGATGTAATTATAATGAGGTTTTATGTGGTACAAAGCTCCGATGGCTCCAATCCTCGTCCCCCCCCCCCCCCGTGTGAGCGCTTCCCTCTTGTGACGCTCTTGAACCCTCCTCCTCCCGACATCAGGCCGCTGGCGGATGTGACGCAGTGTATTACAGCGTTATTTCTGCTTGTGTTCCAAAGCCCGGAAGTAGGTGTGGTCACGTGAGAAAGAGTGATCACATGACCGCACTTCCGGAAACTTGGAGGAGGTGACGAGACACACCTGCTCCGAGTGCAGTACTCAGATCCCCTTATATAGCCGCTGTTATACCTTTACCTGGCACACTGACGCCTCCTTAAAAAAGTCCCGCGACAAATCGTGCATAAGGGCTATAGGTGCGCATTCAGGATACAGGCGTCTACTCTATATTGCTATATGTACTTGATTACCTGATATGATTGTGGATAGTATTTTTCGGCCACACCAGCCCTGGTATATATGAGTGTGATAAGTCAGATTGGCTAGGTTGAATTAGCAGCTATAGTCCAGTGGTCATTAAAGGAAGGAGAACCCATGACCGGTAATCAGCAATACAGCTCTGTCATTCCATTGGGTGACACAGAAATAAAAACAAGGATTTTTTCATTCAGCGACGACACTGAAGTCCAAGAAGTGGTTGAAGGCGGCACAAGATTGGCAATGGATGACATAACTGGTGATGTGTCCTATGGATATGATCAGCACTGGTGGCTGGATAATTTACTCTCCAAAGATTAGGAGAATGAAGAAGTAGAAGAGACTTTTTGCCTCCTGGTCCAGGCCCGGCCTTTGTGTATCCAAGAAAACCAGACAAATTAAAAGTAAACAAAAACCAGATATAAACTCAGGTGACCCAAACCCCATAACGAGCCACCAAACCTCATAATGGGCCACCAAACCTAATAACAGGCCTCCAAACCTCATAATGTGCTGTGAAACCCTATAACGGGCCACCAAACCTTATAACGGGCCACCAAACCTTATAACAGGCTGGCAAACCTCATAATGTGCTGTGAAACCCTATAACGAGCCGCCAAACCTAATAACAGGCCTCCAAACCTTATAACGGGTCGCCAAACCTTATAACGGGCTGGCAAACACACTCGGCTCCACTCCAGACACCTCATACACACTCGGCTCCGCTTCATACACCTCATACACACTCGGCTCCACTCCAGACACCTCGTACACATGTGGCTCCTGATACACATGTGGCTCCACTTCGTACACCTCGTACACACGGCTCCGCTCCGTATGCCTCGTACATACCCTGCTCCGCTCCGTACACCTCTTACACAGGCGGCTCCACTGCATACACCTTGTACACACTCAGCTCAGCTCCATACACTTCATACACACAGCTTCGCTCCATACACCTGGTACACACTCTGCTCCGTACACCTCGTACACACTCGGCTCTGCTCCGTACACCTCGTACACACTCGGCTCCGCTCCGTACACCTCATACACACTCGGCTCCGCTCCGTACACCTCGTACACACTCGGCTCCGCTCCGTACACCTCATACACACGCGGCTCCGCTCCGTACACCACGTAAACGCAACTCCGCTCCATATGCCTCTTATACCCTCGGCTCCGCTCCGTACACCTCGTACACACTCGGCTCCGCTCCGTACGCCTCGTACACACTTGGCTCCACTCTGTACACCTCGTACACACTCGGCTCTGCTCCGTACACCTCGTACACACTCGGCTCCGCTCCGTACACCTCGTACACACTCGGCTCCGCTCCATACACCTTGTACACACTCAGTTCCACTACGTACACCTTGTACACACAGAGCTCAGATCCATACACACAACTCCGCTCCGTACGCCTCATACACACACTGTTTAGCTCTGTACACCTCGTTCACACGCAGCTCCGCTCTATACACCTCGTACACACTCGGCTCTGCTCCGTACACCTCATATACACACGGATCTGCTCCATACACCACTTACACATGCAGCTCTGCTCTGTATACCTCATACACACTCGGCTCCGCTCCATACACCTTGTACACACTCAGCTCCGCTCCGTAAACCGCATACACACATGGCTCTGCTCCATACACCTAGTACACACTCTGCTCCACTCCGTACCCTCGTACATACACTGCTCCGCTCCATACACCTCGTACACACGCGGCTCTACTCTCTACACCTCATTCACACGGGGCTCTGCTCCGAACACCTCTTACACACTCAGCTCCACTCCGTACACATTCGGCTCTGCTCCGTACACCTCGTACACACTCAGCTCCACTCCATACACCTCGTACACACTCGGTTCTGCTCTGTACACCTCGTACACACTCGGCTCCTCTCCGTACACGCTCGACTCCGCTCCGTACACCTCGTAATACACGGCTCCGCTCCGTACACCTTGTACAGACACGGCTCCGCTCCGTACACCTCGTACACACTCGGCTCCGCTCCGTACACCTCATACACACTCGGCTCTGCTCCGTACACCTGGTACACACTCGGCTCCGCTCCGTACACCTCGTACACAGTCGGCTCCGCTCCATACACCTCGTAATACACGGCCCGCTCCGTACACCTCGTAATACATTGCTCCACTTCGTACACCTCATACACACTCGGCTCCGCTCCGTACACCTCGTACACACTCGGCTCCGCTCCGTACACCTCGTACACACTCGGCTCTGCTCCGTACACCTCGTACACACTCGGCTCTGCTCTGTACACCTTGTACACACACGGCTCCGCTCCGTACACCTCGTACACACAGCTCTGCTCCGTACACCTCGTACATACATGGCTCAGCTCCGTACACCTCATACACACTCGGCTCCAATCCGTACACCTCGTACACACTCGGCTCTGCTCCGTACACTCGTACACACTTGGCTCAGCTCCATACACCTCATACACACTCGGCTCCGCTCCGTACACCTCGCACACACTCTGCTCTGCTCCGTACACCTCGTACACACTCGGCTCCACTCTGTACACCTCGTACACACTCGGCTCTGCTCCGTACACCTCGTACACACTCGGCTCCGCTCCGTACATCTCGTACACACTCGGCTCCGCTCCGTACATCTCGTACACACTCGGCTCCGCTCCGTACACCTCGTACACACTCGGCTCCTCTCCGTACACCTCGTACACACTCGGCTCTGCTCCGTACACCTCGTACCCACTCGGCTCCGCTCCGTACACCTCGTACACACTCGGCTCCGCTCCGTACACCTCGTACACACTCGGCTCCGCTCCGTACACCTCGTACACACTCGGCTCCGCTCCGTACACCTCGTACACACTCGGCACCGCTCCATACACCTCGTATACACTTGGCTCGGCTCCGTACACCTCGTACACACTCGGCTCGGCTCCATACACATCGTACACACTCAGCTCCGCTCCGTACACCTCGTACACACTCGGCTCCGCTCCGTACACCTCGTACACACTCGGCACCGCTCCATACACCTCGTATACACTTGGCTCGGCTCCGTACACCTCGTACCCACTCGGCTCCGCTCCGTACACCTCGTACACACTCGGCTCCGCTCCGTACACCTCGTACACACTCGGCTCCGCTCCGTACACCTCGTACACACTCGGCTCCGCTCCGTACACCTCGTACACACTCGGCTCCGCTCCGTACACCTCGTACACACTCGGCACAGCTCCATACACCTCGTATACACTTGGCTCGGCTCCGTACACCTCGTACACACTCGGCTCGGCTCCATACACATCGTACACACTCAGCTCCGCTCCGTACACCTCGTACACACTCGGCTCCGCTCCGTACACCTCGTACACACTCGGCTCGGCTCCATACACATCGTACACACTCGGCTCCGCTCCGTACACCTCCTACACACTCGGCTCCGCTCTGTACAGCTCATACACACTCGGCTCTGCTCCGTACACCTCGTACACACTCGGCTCCGCTCTGTACACCTCGTACACACTCGGCTCCGCTCCGTACACACTCGGCTCTGCTCCGTACACCTCGTACACACTCGGCTCTGCTCCGTACACCTCGTACACACTCGGCTCCGCTCCGTACACCTCGTACACACTCGGCTCCGCTCCGTACACCTCGTATACACTCGGCTCCGCTCCGTACACACTCGGCTCTGCTCCGTACACCTCGTACACACTCGGCTCTGCTCCGTACACCTCGTACACACTCGGCTCTGCTCCATACACCTCGTACACACTCGGCTCTGCTCCGTACACCTCGTACACATTCAGCTCCGCTCCGTACACCCCGTACACACTCGGCTCTGCTCCGTACACCTCGTACACACTCGGCTCCGCTCCGTACACCTCGTACACACTCGGCTCCGCTCCGTACACCTCGTACACACTCGGCTCCGCTCCGAACACCTCGTACACACTCGGCTCTGCTCCGTACACCTCGTACACACTCAGCTCTGCTCCGTACACCTCGTACACACTCGGCTCTGCTCCGTACACCTCGTACACACTCGGCTCTGCTCCGTACACCTCGTACACACTCGGCTCTGCTCCGTATACCTCATACAATGCACTCCTTACACCTTGTACACATTTGGCTCATGTGACCCCTGACTCCTCCCCTCCATGTGACATCATCACAGGTCCTGTAAGCACAGAGCAGCCATATATGTGGTTGTGGCTCTGGTTGAGTGTTCAGTTCAAGAGCTCAGCACAGTGCTGGAGAGCTGCCTCCTCCTCCTGCCTCAATACACCCTGGACTGAGGAGGCCCCGCCCCTTCCGGTGACGTCATACCTGGAAGCAGCCTGTATTCTCTAGCATCAACCGTGCGGCTCTGCAGGTGGAGGTATGTGGAGTCTCCATTATTTCTAGCACCACAGTCCCAGTGTGTGGAGCTGTCCCTGGAGTTCAGGGCTATGTCCCGGCTTTCTCTCGGTGTCTGCGGTGTCCCTGGAGTTCAGGGCTATGTCCTGGCTTTCTCTCGTGTCTGCGGTGTCCTGGAGTTCAGGGCTATGTCCCGGCTTTCTCTCAGTGTCTGCGATGTCCCTGGAGTTCAGGGCTACTTCCCAGCTTTCTCTCGGTGTCTGCGGTGTCCCTGGAGTTCAGGGCTTTGTCCTGGCTTTCTCTCAGTGTCTGCGGTGTCCCTGGAGTTCAGGGCTATGTCCCGGCTTTCTCTCAGTGTCTGCGGTGTCCCTGGAGTTCAGAGCTATGTCCCGGCTTTCTCTCGGTGTCTGCGGTGTCCCTGGAGTTCAGAGCTATGTCCCGGCTTTCTCTCAGTGTCTGCGGTGTCCCTGGAGTTCAGAGCTATGTCCCGGCTTTCTCTCGGTGTCTGCGGTGACCCTGGAGTTCAGGGCTATGTCCCGGCTTTCTCTCAGTGTCTGCGGTGCCCTGGAGTTCAGGGCTATGTCCCGGCTTTCTCTCTGTGTCTGCGGTGTCCCTGGAGTTCAGAGCTATGTCCCGGCTTTCTCTCAGTGTTTGCGGTGTCCCTGGAGTTCAGGGCTATGTCCCGGCTTTCTCTCAGTGTCTGCGGTGTCCCTGGAGTTCAGGGCTATGTCCCGGCTTTCTCTCAGTGTCTGCGGTGTCCCTGGAGTTCAGGGCTATGTCCCGGCTTTCTCTCAGTGTCTCCGGTGTCCCTGGAGTTCAGGACTATGTCCCGGCTTTCTCTCAGTGTCTGCAGTGTCCCTGGAGTTCAGGGCTATGTCCCGGCTTTCTCTCGGTGTCTGCGGTGTCCCTGGAGTTCAGGGCTTTGTCCTGGCTTTCTCTCAGTGTCTGCGGTGTCCCTGGAGTTCAGGGCTATGTCCCGGCTTTCTCTCAGTGTCTGCGGTGTCCCTGGAGTTCAGAGCTATGTCCCGGCTTTCTCTCGGTGTCTGCGGTGTCCCTGGAGTTCAGAGCTATGTCCCGGCTTTCTCTCAGTGTCTGCGGTGTCCCTGGAGTTCAGAGCTATGTCCCGGCTTTCTCTCGTGTCTGCGGTGACCCTGGAGTTCAGGGCTATGTCCCGGCTTTCTCTCGGTGTCTGCGGTGCCCTGGAGTTCAGGGCTATGTCCCGGCTTTCTCTCTGTGTCTGCGGTGTCCCTGGAGTTCAGGGCTATGTCCCGGCTTTCTCTCAGTGTTTGCGGTGTCCCTGGAGTTCAGGGCTATGTCCCGGCTTTCTCTCACTGTCTGCGGTGTCCCTGGAGTTCAGGGCTATGTCCCGGCTTTCTCTCAGTGTCTGCGGTGTCCCTGGAGTTCAGGGCTATGTCCCGGCTTTCTCTCAGTGTCTGCGGTGTCCCTGGAGTTCAGGGCTATGTCCCGGCTTTCTCTCAGTGTCTGCGGTGTCCCTGGAGTTCAGGGCTATGTCCCGGCTTTCTCTCAGTGTCTGCGGTGTCCCTGGAGTTCAGAGCTATGTCCCGGCTTTCTCTCAGTGTCTGCGGTGTCCCTGGAGTTCAGAGCTATGTCCCGGCTTTCTCTCGGTGTCTGCGGTGTCCCTGGAGTTCAGAGCTATGTCCCGGCTTTCTCTCAGTGTCTGCGGTGTCCCTGGAGTTCAGAGCTATGTCCCGGCTTTCTCTCGGTGTCTGCGGTGTCCCTGGAGTTCAGGGCTATGTCCCGGCTTTCTCTCAGTGTCTGCGGTGTCCCTGGAGTTCAGGGCTATGTCCCGGCTTTCTCTCAGTGTCTGCGGTGTCCCTGGAGTTCAGGGCTATGTCCCGGCTTTCTCTCAGTGTCTGCGGTGTCCCTGGAGTTCAGGGCTATGTCCCGGCTTTCTCTCAGTGTCTGCGGTGTCCCTGGAGTTCAGGGCTATGTCCCGGCTTTCTCTCAGTGTCTGCGGTGTCCCTGGAGTTCAGGGCTATGTCCCGGCTTTCTCTCAGTGTCTGCGGTGTCCCTGGAGTTCAGGGCTATGTCCCGGCTTTCTCTCAGTGTCTGCGGTGTCCCTGGAGTTCAGGGCTATGTCCCGGCTTTCTCTCGGTGTCTGCGGTGTCCCTGGAGTTCAGGGCTATGTCCCGGCTTTCTCTCGGTGTCTGCGGTGTCCTGGAGTTCAGAGCTATGTCCCGGCTTTTCTCGGTGTCTGCGGTGACCCTGGAGTTCAGGGCTATGTCCCGGCTTTCTCTCCGTGTCTGCGGTGTCCCTGGAGTTCAGGGCTATGTCCCGGCTTTTCTCTGTGTCTGCGGTGTCCCTGGAGTTCAGAGCTATGTCCCGGCTTTCTCTCAGTGTTTGGTGTGTCCCTGGAGTTCAGGGCTATGTCCCGGCTTTCTCTCAGTGTCTGCGGTTTGTCCCTGGAGTTCAGGGCTATGTCCCGGCTTTCTCTCAGTGTCCCATAGTGGTTCTTTGTCCTGTGGAGTTCAGGGCTATGTCCCGGCTTTCTCTCAGTGTCTGCGGTTGTCCCTGGAGTTCAGGGCTATGTCCCGGCTTTCTCTCAGTGTCTGCGGTGTCCCTGGAGTTCAGGCTATGTCCCGGCTTTTCGTTCCTCGGTATGTCCGTCGGTCTGTCCCTGGAGTTCAGGGCTATGTCCCGGCTTTCTCTCGGTGTCTGCGGTGTCCCTGGAGTTCAGGCTATGTCCCGGCTTTCTCTCGGTGTCTGCGTTGTCCCTGGAGTCAGGGCTATGTCCCGGCTTTCTCTCGTGTCTGCGGTGTCCCTGGAGTTCAGGGCTATGTCCCGGCTTTCTCTCGGTATCTGCGGTGTCCCTGGAGTTCAGGGCTATGTCCCGGCTTTCTCTCGTGTCTGCGGTTTTCCCTGGAGTCAGGGCTATGTCCGGCTTTATCTCGGTGTCTGCGGTTAGTCCCTGGAGTTCAGGGCTATGTCCCGGCTTTCTCTCAGTGTCTGCTGGTGTCCCTGGAGTTCAGGGCTATGTCCCGGCTTTCTCTCAGTGTCTGCGGTGTCCCTGGAGTTCAGGGCTATGTCCCGGCTTTCTCTCAGTGTCTGCGGTGTCCCTGGAGTTCAGGGCTATGTCCCGGCTTTCTCTCAGTGTCTGCGGTGTCCCTGGAGTTCAGGGCTATGTCCCGGCTTTCTCTCAGTGTCTGCGGTGTCCCTGGAGTTCAGGGCTACGTCCCGGCTTTCTCTCAGTGTCTGTGGTGTCCCTGGAGTTCAGGGCTACGTCCCGGCTTTCTCTCAGTGTCTGTGGTGTCCCTGGAGTTCAGGGCTACGTCCCGGCTTTCTCTCAGTGTCTGCGGTGTCCCGGGAGTTCAGGGCTACGCCCTGGCTTTCTCTCAGTGTCTCCGGTGTCCCGGGAGTTCAGGGCTATGTCTCGGCTTTCTCTCAGTGTCTGCGGTGTCCCTGGAGTTCAGGGCTATGTCCCGGCTTTTCTCAGTGTCTGCGGTGTCCTGGGAGTTCAGGGCTATGTCCCGGCTTTTTCTCAGTGTGTGCGGTGCCTGGGAGTTCAGGGCTATGTCCCGGCTTTCTCTCGGTGTCTGCGGTGTTCCTGGAGTTCAGGGCTACGTCCCGGCTTTCTCTCGGTGTCTGCGGTGTCCCTGGAGTTCAGGGCTATGTCCCGGCTTTCTCTCGGTGTCCCGGGAGTTCAGGGCTACGTCCCAGCTTTCTCTCAGTGTCTACGGTGTCCCAGGAGTTCAGGGCCCCGTCCTGGCTTTCTCTCGGTGTGTGCGTTGTCCCGGGAGTTGAGGGCTACGTCCCAGCTTTCTCTCAGTGTCTACGGTGTCCCGGGAGTTCAGGGTCTACGTCCCGGCTATGATGTTAACTGTGAGCAGAACACTACTCAGACAACACAGGCTGAGGAAACCACACAATGGTAAGACTTTTCTGGTTTCCCAGCAGTCAAAGGCATATAACACATTACCAAGCAAAACACACAATGTAACAGGTAACAGATTCTCATCCTTCCACTGGCTCACCAGAGATTAGAATATTAATGCCTCGGGGCTTTCAGGACCACTTACTCCAATCCAGCAGCACCCCACTTTTAAGGGGCACCCACCAAGAAAAAAATAGAGCCAAGTTTATGAAGCTGACCGGGCATAGCAAAGTCAGTAGCCAGGTGACCAGATTGTCCCGATCTGGGTATATTTCTTATGTATTCTCTATTTCAGCTGAATTCTAGAATCCTAGGCTGAAGTCCATATAATAATATAATCCAGGTTCTAATCCCCTAGCTGGCTCTGAAGTGCCTAAACTGGGTCATGCATCATTTAATCTAGGTTCTGATCCCCTAGTCTTCTCCGAAGAGCCTCGGCTGGGTCATGCATTATCTCACCCTGCTGACTCAATCAAGCCCCTTTTTATATCCCAACACTACATTTCAGGGTATGTTGTGCTCTTCCAGCATTAGTGGAATAAGGCTGTACTCTTATTGGCTGGATTTCAAGCCACATCCTGAATTCTCCTTTAAGTGTACAGTGGGGGAAAAAATTATTCAGTCAGCCACCAATTGTGCAAGTTCTCCCACTTATAAAGATGAGGTCAGCGTGTAATTGACATCATAGGTGACCTCAACTATGAGAGACAAAAAGAGAAAACAAATCCTGAAAATCGCATAGTCTGATTTGGAAAAACATTTTTTTCAAATTTTGGTGGAAAATAAGTATTTGGTCTGTGGCGCCCCTGCGACCAGGGTGGCCACATAGGGAACTGCAGCCAGGCAGGAAGATAGACAGTTTGTGCACCAAACACCCTCACAGCACACACACTCCAGGAGCACAGCACCCAACCTGGAGCCCGGGAGTCTAGGCGGGAAAGGGGTGGTGGGTTTAGAGAGCAACTGGGTAGAGAATGTAGGTCAGGTTACGGAGAGCATAAATAGAGGAAAAGAGGAGGAAGGAGTTAGTAGGCCGGAGTAGGCTGAGCTGTAAAAACAAGACCAGAAAGACAGCGACACATCCCGGAGTAATTGTGTTCCCTGGAGACGCAGAATACACAGAGTCACAGAAACCATGGAGAGAAAGCTCGTCCATAGCCGGCATCCCAGGGGAGTGTGAGGACAGAGACCGAACCAGTATCACCGGTTCCGAGGAACACGGCAGCACTGACTAACTACAGGTGGAGTAGTTTTCCCTGATTTGTGCTGGATTCACACGGGTTAGATGGAGCCTGGTAACACCTTGGGTTACTGCAGGCTAGGCACACACCAGAGTGTCAGCTCTGAGGGGAACTGAAGTTTCACACCGGCTTCCCAGACAAAACGAGAGGGACCTTTAATTCCAAGTTGGAGTTCCCACTACAGGGTGGAAGGCACAGCAGCAACCACGAGGACCCGGCTTACCGCCTGTACACACATAGGGGGAAGCTGTATACAAGGAGTCGAGCTGCCGCCATGCTACCAGCGGAGAGAACGGAGAGGGAGAGAACAGCCTGAAAGGACATTAGAAGGAGTGAGGGGTCTCAGAGTGACAGCCTGGCTGCAGTGGGTTCAAAATGTCCGGAGTTAACTGAACTGTGTTGAGAACTGTACTGTGAATTGCTGTGAACTGCTTGAAGAACTTACAAGTAAACCCGGTGAACCCTGCTCCAGTGTCCGTGTCTGATTCCAGGTATACAGAACTGTTACTGTACTTCTTACCCTGCCAGGAGCATCCCGATCCGCGGCGGGCTCATCCATCCAGCTGCAGCCCATCCATCCCTCCATCCTCCTGGCAGAGCTGCGCTGCAGCGGTGGTCTCTTTAATGACCACAACCCGTGGGTGGCGTCACAATGAACTAATCCCTGTAAATATCCCTTTACTTGTGAAAACCCGGGACATGGTCCGGACCAGGACCTCCGTGACATCCCCAGCAGTAACCCGGCCGGTACCGAGTACCCCATCCCAGTGGGCTCCACAGGTCAATAACAAAAGTTGATCTCAATACTTTGTTCTATATCCCTTGTTGGCAATGACAGAGGAGGTGAAACGTTTTGTGTAAGTCTTCACAAGGTTGGCACACACTGGTGCTGGTATGTCGGCCCATTCCTTCATGCAGATCTCCTCTAAAGCCGGTTTTTTTTTGGGGCTGTCACTGGGCAACACAGACTTTCAACTCCCTCCAAAGGTTTTCTATAGTGTTGAGATCTGGAGACTGGCTAGGCCACTCCAGGACCTTGAAATTCTTACAAAGCCACTCCTTAATTGCCCTGGTGGGGTGCTTGGGAACATTTTCATGCTGAAAGACTAAACCACGTTTCATCTTCAATGCCCTTGCTGATGGAAGTTTGCACTCAAAACCTCACAATACATGGCCCCATTCATTCTTTCATGTACACGGATCAGTCGTCCTGGTCTCTTGGCAGAGAAACAGGCTCAAAGCATGATGTTGCACCCCCATGCTTCTCAGTAGGTATGGTGTTCTTTGGATGTAACTCAGCAGTCTTTCTCCTCCAAACACGATGAGTTGTGTATCTACCAAACTTTCTGCTTTCATCTGACCATATGACATTCTTCCAATACTCTTCTGGATCATCCAAATGCTCTCTAGCAAACTGCAGACATGTAATGGCTTAAGCAGGGGGACATGTCTGGCACTGCAGGATCTGAGTCCCTGGCGGCGTAGTGTGTTACTGATGGTAGCCTGTGTTACATTGGACCCATTGGAGATGCAACACTTCATCTTTTCAGGAATTATGGGGGAGGGGGGGAGTTATACAAATTGACCAATATAATTTTTATTTGTAGAAAGATTTTTGATGTTTGCACCTTTTGCTTCAAAATATTATTCAACATTTCTTTGATCTGTTTTCATTTTTACCTTTTCTAATTCCACTGAAACTAGAAAGTTCCTGGATGTCTGAGCTCCAGATTTATGTGTCTCAGGCTCTATACAGCATCATCACCCCAGGATTTCTTTCTCTTCATAGTATTTTGTATCATTTTACATCATCTCTTCTTCTTTCCATTCAGGTTCTTAATGAATGCAATCTTTTATTGAAATCTGCTGCAAAATATAACTGGATCAACATGGACAGGGACAAGATGGCGGAGAGGATCTTAACCCTCACCCTAGAGATCCTCTTCCTTGTTACTGGAGAGGTGAGAGATGTCACATCACATCATTCTTATCTATGGACAGAAGAACAGAGGACAGGAGAGGTGAGGACTCTGGAAATGTCTGGAGACTGGAGATTTATTAATGTGTCTCCTCTCCATAACCAGGATTACACAGTGGTGAAGAAGAGCTGGAGTGATCTGTGCTGTCAGGAGCCTGTACAGTGTGAGGGAAGAGCCCTGAGCCCAATCACGGGCCTCCACCTCACCCCCTGATACATGAGGACATCAATGAGCAGAAGATCCGAGAACTCACCTACAAGATGATGGAGCTGCTGACTGGAGAGGTGACACTGCTGGGAATGCTGCTGCTGCTGGGACATTATACAGTAACGCTATGAAGGGATGGGGGAATGATGACCACGCTATCATTGTATGTGTCAGGTTCCTGTAAGATGTCAGGACGTCGCCGTCTATTTCTCCATGGAGGAGTGGGAGTATTTAGAAGGACACAGAGATCTGTACAAGGACATGGTCATGATGGAGGATCCCCTCACATCAGCAGGTAATAGACAGGACTAAATCCACACGGCCTATAATGATCTGTATGTAAAGAATGAATTCAGTCCTGTATGTGTCTCCTCCAGGTCTATCCAGTAAGAGGACAACACCAGAGAGATGTCCCCGTCCTCTTCTCCCACAGGACTGTAAAGAAGAAGATCCCGATGTTCCTCCGGATGATCAGGTAGATGGAGAGAAGATGTGATGAGATCTCCCTATGATGTGTAGACGGCTGTGAAGATCTTGTCTCAGTCTTGTTTTCTCCCCCACTATTAGATGTGTTATACTTGTGTAATGAGAACGGTGGAGATGGCAGATTACAGCTGATCATAGATGGGACTTCTCCATCTGTCAGTGACTGGTATAATATTTACCAGTGATCACAAAATAATAAGTGTTCAAGTATCCTTTAATAAGATGTGTAGTAGAGGGGCTACAAGGACACTAAACTTCAGGAAGGCAAATTTCCAACGGTTGAGAGATGATCTTATTGCAATAAACTGGGACGATGTCCTGAACGATAAAAGTACACAAAGCAAATGGGAGATGTTTATTAGCATCCTGAATAGGACCTGTGCACAATATATACCCTATGGGAATAAACATGCTAGAAATAGGAGGAAACCACTATGACTAGATAGAGCTGTAAGGGGCGCAATAAGTGACAAAAAGAAAGCATTTAGGGAATTAAAGCAAGTAGGTAGTGATGAGGCATTAAATAAATACAGAAAATGAAATGACATCTGTAAAAAGCAAATGAAGGCAGCAAAGATTGAGACAGAGAGACTCATTGCCAGAGAAAGTAAAAAAAAATCCTACAATATAAAACTACATAAATAGTAAGAAACTAGAAAATGATGGTGTTGGCCCCTTAAAAATAGTCTGGGTGAAATGGTGGATGAGGATGAGGAAAAAACCAATATTCTAAATGACTTTTGCAACAGAATTTACACAAGAAAATCCCATGACAGACAATATGATCAGTGATAACAAAAACTCCATTAAATGTCACCTGCTTAACCAAGCAGGAAGTACGGCACCGTCTAAAAATCACTAAAGTTGACAAATCCCCAGGCCCGGATGGGATACACCCCAGAGTACTGCAGGAATTAAGTACCGTCATAGATAGACCATTATTTTTAATCCTTAAAGATTCCATAATTACAGGGTCTGTACCACAGGACTGGCGTATAGCAAATGTGGTGCCAATATTCAAAAAGGGGAACAAAAACTGAATTTGGAAATTATAGGCCAGTAAGCTTAACCTCTACTGTGGGTAAAATCCTGGAGGGTTTTCTAAGAGATGGTATACTGGAGTATCTGAAGAAAAATAACCTCATGACCCAATATCAACATGTGTTTACGAGGGACTATTCCTGTCAAACGAATCGGATTAGCTTCTATGAAGAGTTAAGTTCTGGACTTGACCAAAGAAGTGCAGTGGACGTGGTGTATATGGACTTTTCAAAATCTTTTGATACGGTGCCACACAAAAGGTTGATACATAAAATGAGAGCAATGGGGATAGGGGAAAATATGTGTAAGTGGGTTAAGAACTGGCTCAGTGATGGGAAACAAAGGGTGGTCATTAATGGAACACACTCAGAATGGGTCACAGCAGTGGGGTACCACAGGGGTCAGTATTGGGCCCGCTTCTTTTTAACATATTTATTAATGACCTTGTAGGGGGCATTAAGAGTAGAATCTCAATATTTGCAAATGACACTAAACTCTGCAGGGTAATCAATACAGAGGAGGACAATTTTATATTACAGGAGGATTTATGTAAACTAGAAGCTTAGGCTGATAAATGGCAAATGAGCTTTAATGGGGATAAATGTAAGGTCATGCTCTTGGGCAGAGGAAATAAAAGGTATAATTATGTGCTTAATTGTAAAACACTGGGCAAAACTGTCACTGAAAAAGACCTGGGTGTATGGGTAGGTGACAAACTACATTTAGTGGCCAGTGTCAGGCAGCTGCTGCAAAGGCAAATAAAATAATGGGATGCATTAAAAGAGGCATAGATGCTCATGAGGAGAACATAATTCTACCTCTATACAAGTCACTAGTGCGACCACACTTAGAATACTGTGTACAATTCTAGTCTCCGCTGTATAAGAAAGACATAGCTGAACTAGAGCGGGTCCAGAGAAGAGCGACAAAAGTTATTAGAGGACTAAGGGGTCTGCAATACCACGACAGGTTATTACAGGACTGAGGGGTCTGCAATACCAAGACAGGTTATTAGGGGACTGAGGGGTCTGCAATACCAAGACAGGTTATTAGAGGATTGAGGGGTCTGCAATACCAAGAAAGGTTATTAGAGGACTGAGGGGTCTGTAATACCAAGACAGGTTATTAGAGGACTGAGGGGTCTGCAATACCAAGACAGGTTATTAGAGGATTGAAGGGTCTGCAATACCAAGACAGGTTATTAGAGGACTGGGGGTCTGCAATACTAAGACAGGTTATTAGAGGACTGAGGGGTCTGCAATACCAAGACAGGTTATTAGAGGATTGAGGGGTCTGCAATACCAAGACAGGTTATTAGAGGACTGAGGGGTCTGCAATACCAAGACAGGTTATTAAACTTGCATTTATTTAGTTTGGAAAAACGAAGGCTTATGGCTGATCTTATAATGTATAAATATATGAGGGGACAGTACAGAGATCTTTTTAATGATCTTTTTACTCTTAGGCCTGAGACAAGGACAAGGGGGCGTCCTCTACAGAGACGGGGACAAGGGGGCGTCCTCTACGTCTGGAGGAAGGAAGGTTTAACCATAATCACAGACGCGGATTCTTTACTGTAAGAGCAGTGACACTATGGAGCTCTCTCCACATGATGGTGTAATGAGGGAGTCACTACTAACATCTAAGAATGGCCTGGATGCCTTTCTTGAAAACTATAATATTACCGGTTATATATACTAGATCCTTTGATCGGGCGTTGATCCAGGGATCTAGTCTGATTGCCGTATCTGGAGTCAGGAAGGTATTTTTTCCCCAATGTGGAGCTTAGTGTTGCCACATGGGGTTTTTGCCTCCTCTGGATCAACATGTTCGGCTACGGGTTGAACTAGATGAACTTAAGGTCTTCCTTCAACCTTAAATACTATGTTACTATGTATGTTACTATGTATGATACTATTTGTTTCAGGGTGAAGATCTGACCCATATTAATACTACAGAGACCTATGTGAGGGGTGATGAGTGGAGGACAGAGGAGATCCCTACAGATCACTGCCCAGGTGAGTAGTGACCACTGAATGCAGAGAAGTCACAGATTCCTCTCAGTGACCGGCTGTGGCTGCTTTATCAGTGGTGTAGCCTGTAGTCAGGTGACCGAATTGTCACAACCTGGGTATCTTCCTTATGTAGTCTCTGATATTTCAACCAAATTCAAGAATCCAAGGCTGAACTCCTGCAGAATATAATCCAGTTCTGGTGATCCTCTAGTCGGGGCTGAAGTCTCTAGACTGAGTCCACAAAGCTTATGACTCATGGTGACTGAAACAAGACCTTATTTCCCAAGCCTACACCTCAGGGTATATTGTGTTCTTCCAGGATTGCTGGAATAAGGCTGGGCTCATATTGGTTGGCGGTTGGCATTTCAATGCAATATCTGCATAATTCCTCTGAGTAACATAGTAACATAGTAACATAGTTTTTAAGGTTGAAGGAAGACTTTAAGTCCATCTAGTTCAACCCATAGCCTAACATGTTGATCCAGAGGAAGGCAAAAAAAAACCCCATGTGGCAACACTAAGCTCCACATTGGGGGAAAAAATTCCTTCCTGACTCCAGATACGGCAATCAGACTAGATCCCTGGATCAACGCCCTATCAAAGAATCTAGTATGTATAACTGGTAATATTAGAGTTTTCAAGAAAGGCATCCAGGCCCTTCTTAAATGTTAGTATTGACTCACTCATTACAACATCATGTGGCAGAGAGCTCCATAGTGTCACTGCTCTTACAGTAAAGAATCCGCGTCTGTGATTATGATTAAACCTTCTTTCCTCACAGAACGTCCAGTTGTAGAGGACGCCCCCTTGTCCCAGTCTCTGTAGAGGACGCCCCCTTGTCCCCGTCTCTGTAGAGGACGCCCCCTTGTCCCCGTCTCTGCAGAGGATGCCCCCTTGTCCCTGTTTCTGTAGAGGACGCCCCCTTGTCCCTGTCTCTGTAGAGGAGCCCCTTGTCCCAGTCTCAGGCCTAAGAGTAAAGAGATCATTAGAAAGGTCTCTGTACTGCCCCCTCATATATTTATACATTATTATAAGATCACCCCTAAGCCTTCGTTTTTCCAAGCTAAATAACCCCAAGTTTAATAACCTGTCTTGGTATTGCAGACCCCTTAGTCCTCTAATGACTTTTGTCGCTCTTCTCTGGACCCGCTTTAGTTCAGCTATGTCTTTCTTATACACCGGAGACCAGAATTGTACACAGTATTCTAAGTGTGGTCGCACTAGTGACTTGTATAGAGGTAAAATTATGTTCTCCTCATGAGCATCTATGCCTCTTTTAATGCATCCCATTATTTTATTTGCCTTTGCAGCAGCTGCCTGACACTGGCCACTAAATGTGAGTTTGTCATCTACCCATACACCCAGGTCTTTTTCAGTGACAGTTTTGCCCAGTGTTTTACAATTAAGCACATAATTATACCTTTTGTTTCCTCTGCCCAAGTGCATGACTTTACATTTATCCCCATTAAAGCGCATTTGCCATTTAGCAGCCCAAGCTTCCAGTTTACATAAATCCTCCTGTAATATAAAATTGTCCTCCTCTGTATTGATTACCCTGCAGAGTTTAGTGTCATCTGCAAATATTGAGATTCTACTCTGTATGCCCCCTACAAGGTCATTAATAAATATATTAAATAGAAGCAGGCCCAACACTGACCCCTGTGGTACCCCACTGTTAACTGTGACCCATTCTGAGTGTGTTCCATTAATAACCACCCTTTGTTTCCTATCACTAAGCCAGTTATTAACCCACTTACACATATTTTCCCCTATCCCCATTGCCCTCATTTTATGTATCAACCTTTTGTGTGGCACCGTATCAAAAGCTTTTGAAAAGTCCATATACACCACATCCACTGCATTTCCTTGGTCCAGTCCAGAACTTACTTCTTCATAGAAGCTTATTAGATTAGTTTGACAGGAACGGTCCCTCGTAAAACCATGTTGATAATGGGTCATGAGGTTATTTTTCTTCAGATACTCCAGTATAGCATCTCTTAGAAAAACCCTCTAGGATTTTACCCACAGTAGAGGTTAAGCTTACTGGCCTATAATTTCCAAGTTCAGTTTTTGTCCCCTTTTTGAATATTGGCACCACATTTGCTATACGCCAGTCCTGTGGTACAGACCCTGTTATTATGGAATCTTTAAATATTAAAAATAATATTATAGACAGAGTGGGTGAAGGGGTGAGGTCATTTACATTAACTTAGCAATGCACAAACTTAGGACAATAAAGGCTCCGAATCATCTGGCAAGAAATAATGTCTTAGCAAACATGAGATAACAACAAAAGACCTATACGACTGGCCAAATTAAGAACATTGACCCCCGACATGAATTGAGAAAAGCTGTGTCTTCACAGGGTGTGCTCACTTTTGGGATATACTATACATATATGCTATATGTAGTTTGGGCACACTATAAAAGGCTCAGAAGTGATGGAGAGATATGAATTAGGGGGAGTTGATGTTCCTGGATTGTTTCTCAAGACCTTTTGTGACACTAATAGTGTGGAAACCTTCTAATTTTACACTGACAGATGATGGACCTGAGTGGGGGCTTGTTTATTTTACAAGTAGACATTTTTATTATCATTTTCACCTACATATGTTTTGTTGCTTTTTATTCTAATATTTGGGAGGCAGAATAAACAGTTGAGCACCGCACTCTACTGGTTGATGCTATGAGCTCTTCTATTACACGGAACTGTCATTGTCTTTGTGAATAATTCAATGATAATACATTACTTGCCATTTCTATGGACATTTTAAGTAGAGATGTTAAAAAATATAAATTTCATGTATATTTTATTAAAAATAATAATTGTAATTATTCTTGTCAGATGACTGTACAGGAAGATCAAAGGGACAACTGACATCTGCAATGTATAAATCAGATGAACCTGAAACCACATCATCCCTTCACAGCAAAGATCTATCATCTGATCCTGTGAAACAGGTCCTCTCTTCTGATTCATCACAGACTACTAAGAAGAATAAACCTCACAAAAGAGGCAGCAGAAAACAAACTGCTCTTACAGCAAAGAAGCCATTTTCACTTTCAGAATATGGAAATAGTTTTCCTCTTGAAACAAATTTTGCTGAGCATCAAAAAATTCACAGAGCGAAAAAGAGATTTTCTTGTACCAAGTGTGGGAAATATTTTCACCGGAAATCATATCTTGTTATTCACCATAGAACTCACTCAGGGGAGAAGCCTTTTTCATGTTCAGAATGTGGGAAAGATTTTAACCAGAAATCAGATCTTGTAAGACATCAGAGAACTCACACAGGGGAGAAGCCTTTTTCATGTTCAGAATGTGGGAAAGATTTTAACCAGAAATCAGATCTTGTTACACACCAGAGAACACACACAGGGGAGAAGCCTTTTTCATGTTCAGAATGTGGGAAATGTTTTGCAGATAAATCAAATCTTGTTACACACCAGAGAATTCACACAGGGAAGAAACCTTTTTCATGTTCAGAATGTGGGAAATGTTTTGCATATAAGTCATATCTTGTTACACACCAGACAAGTCACACAGGGAGAAGCCTTTTTCATGTTCAGAATGTGGGAAAGATTTTAACCAGAAATCAGATCTTGTTACACACCAGAGAACACACACAGGGAGAAGCCTTTTTCATGTTCAGAATGTGGGAAATGTTTTGCAGATAAATCAAATCTTGTTACACACCAGAGAATTCACACAGGAAGAAACCTTTTTCATGTTCAGAATGTGGAAATGTTTTGCATATAAGTCATATCTTGTTACACACCAGACAAGTCACACAGGGGAGAAGCCTTTTTCATGTTCAGAATGTGGAAAGATTTTAACCAGAAATCAGATCTTGTAAGACATCAGAGATATCACACAGGGGAGAAACCTTTTTCATGTTCAGAATGTGGGAAATGTTTTGCATATAAGTCATATCTTGTTACACACCAGACAAGTCACACAGGAGTGAAGCCTTTTTCATGTTCAGAATGTGGAAAATGTTTTTACACATAAATCAAATCTTGATATACACCAGAGAATTCACACAGGGGAGAAGCCTTTTCCATGTTTAGAATGTAGCAAATGTTTTACACGTAAATCAGCTCTTATTAGACATCAGAGAACTCACACAGGGGAGACGCCATTTTCATGTTCAGAATGTGGTAAATGTTTTGTATGGAAATCACATCTTGTTAGCCATCAGAGAACTCACACAGGGGAGAAACCTTTTTCATGTTCAGAATGTGGTAAATGTTTTGTATGGAAATCACATCTTGTTAGCCATCATATAACTCACACAGGGGAGAAGCCTTTTTCATGTTCAGAATGTGGGAAATGTTTTACACAAAAATCAGCTCTTATTAGACATCAGAGATCTCACAAAGGGGAGAAGCCTTTTTCATGCTCAGAATGTGGGAAATGTTTTTTACGGAAATCAAATCTTGTTAGTCACCAAAGAACTCACACAGGGTAAGTCATTATAATAACTAAAATGTGAAAAAACAATTACTGGAAATTCATGATTTGTTTATCACTAAATATAACACACTGGGAGAACGTTTGTTGACAAACTGAACAAAAAACATAGACAGTCGTATAAATGAATGAGAAAGGGAAATTATTTTAGAACTTACCATTTTTGGGGACCTGTTTGTTATGGAACTGAATATATGACAATATCCAAAGATTCATTGTGCTCATATCCTGTTTTCTGTATTCTACTGCATATCTAGTATATTGTATCCCTTTATGTAGGACACTTGCCTTTAAGAGAAATAAGTAGTGTTTCATGTAAAGTGTTGCTTACTGCAAGCCTAGAGACTGTGTGTTTGAGAAACGGTGAAGGCCATATAGTCTGGGAATGAAGCCAATGTCTAGCATGCTTTGGTAAGAAGGGAAGATGTTGCAAAACACCAGATAATGAAGGAGTGCGATGGGTCAATAGCATCAACTGATGAAAAGTATAGGGATACACATGTATTTAGAATGGATCTGTATAATGCAATCAGCTCTTAGCCATTAGTAACCTATGATTAGCTATGTTTAATATTCTGTAACAAATTAATGAATGATCCTATCCTGGGACCTACCCCCAGGATTGCCTGTATATGTTTACATGCTTCCACAGTAAACTCAGAATTTCTGCAGACGGACTAAGCTTGATCCTCCTGATTGAGGAGACCACCACACTATAAGATGCCCTTTTAACAAGAAACAAATCTTGGTCATAAGTGAGAGCCTTTTATAGTCTGGATGCATCTTCCTATGATGGAGGAGAACACTGAGACATTGTCCTTCCCGATCACTAAGAGAACTTCTCTCTGTCCTCCTGCCCCACACTGATCTATGTGATCGATGCAGAGGAAGAAAGGAAGCTACCGGGACCTGCACAGGGGCTGCAAGTTGTGGAGACACGGGGGTCAGTGGGTGCTCTGTCCGCTGGCCCAGCCGCCTTTACAAAGGCATGGACCAGGGCTCATCCCCAAACTGAACGCCCGAGCTCCTTAACCATGGGCAGAACACTACTCAGACAACACAGGGTGAGGGAACAATGGTAAGACATTATTGGATCCCGAACAGTCAAAGACATATAACACATAACCTGCAAAACACAAACTGTAACAGGCAACAGAGTCTCACCCTTCCGCTGGCTCACCAGAGATTAGAATATGGCACAGCAAAGTCTTAGCCAGGTGACTGGATCGTCTCAACCTGGGTTGCTTCGTTATGCAGTCTTTGTTATCCCAGCTGAATCCGCTCATTCGATGCTGAAGTCCTTGTGGTTTTATAATCCAGGTTCTGATCCCCTCGGTCGGCACAAAATGCTTAGACCTGGGGTTATGGCCGGCCAATCGGATCCGAAAATCCAAGATTAGCTGCTTGTGTCCAATCTGCTGGTCAAAAGGAACAGTCCTCCTTATATACCCTCAGCCCTCATTGCAGGATATTGGGGACTTCAGGATTGGTGGAATAAGACTGTATTCTTATTGGCTCGCTTTCAAGTCTCTTGGATAATGTTCATTTAAATGATGATTGACAAAGAGGGGTCAAGGAGGGTTTAGTATAGACACTTAGACATTTAGTGTGAAGCGCCCGTCACACATAATGAATTGTTAGCGAGATCCTTGTAACCCGTGACGTTACAACGATTTCTCCTGCGATGTCGTTATGTGTGACACTTAGCAGCGATCAGGCCCCTGCTGTGAGGTGGCTGATCGTTACAAAGTGCTCTGGGTCATTTTTTGATAGTTGATCTACCGCTGGTCAGCACGCATCGCTGTGTGTGACAGCGAGAGACCAGCGATCAGTGACCTCACAGGCTGGTAACCATGGTAAACACCGGGTATCTAGACAGCGCGCTCTGCTTAGATACCCAGTGTTTATCATAGTTACCAGCTTCCTCCCTGCTTACAGGCTGAGCTAAGCCAGGAGGACGCTGGTAACATCGCTTCTGCAAGTGGAGGTGGCTCCCTGATCCCTGGGGAAATCTGCCTTTTTCACAGCTCCTCAGCGACCAGATAGGGACGCTCCAGCGATCCTGGCCGGTGGTTATCGCTGTCGCGTCATTGTGTATGACGGGACCTTAACAGCCTGACCACAAACAATGATGGCTGAAGTAGTTTATTATTATTATTATTTATTTATATAGCGCCATTGGTTCCATGGCGCTTTACATAAGAAGTGGGGGTAACAAGAACAGGTACAGTACATACGAATAATCAAGGCTTTCTGATATACGACGGGAGAAGGCCCTGTCCACGAGGGCTCACAGTCTACAGGGGTGGGAGAGGAGACAATAGGAGGGGAAGCGCCAAGCGTGTGGTGGTGCGGTGCTGGGTCTAATCATAGGTTGTAGGCTTGTTGGAATAGATGAGTTTTCAGGTCCTTTTTGAAACTCCTAAGGGTAGGCGAGTGTCTGATGTGCTGGGGGAGAGAGTTCCAGAGTATGGGGGAAGCGCGAGAGAAGTCTTGTATGCAGTTGTGGGAGGATGAGATAATGGGGGAGGAGTTCTTGTGAGGAGCGCAGGTTGCGTGCGGATAGGTATCGGGAGACCATGTCGGAGATGTAAGGGGGGGACAGATTGTGGATGGCTTTGTAAGTCAGGGTTAGGATTTTAAATCGAGATCTTTGGGGGGTGGTGAGCCAGTGAAGTGCCTTGCGGAGGGGGTAGACAGGGGAATAGCGAAAAGGCAGGTGGATTAGACGGGTGGCTGAGTTTAGGAAAGAGCGGAGGGGTGCAAGGGAGGAAGCAGGGAGACCGGTGAGCAGTTGGTTGCAGTAGTCAAAGCAGGAGATAATGAGGGCGTGGACGAGAGTTTTGGCACTGTCATGATTAAGGAACGGGCGGATACGTAAAATGTTCTTGAGCTGGAGTCGGCAGGAGGTGGCGAGGGCTTGGTTGTGGGGCTTGAAGGAGAGGGAGGAGTCAAGAGTGACCCAGAGGCACTTGGCGTGGGGTCTGGGTAGAGAGAGCAGTCGTTGACTAGGATTGACAGGTCTGGTAGAGGGGGAGGGCGGCTGGGGGGGGGAAGACGATGAACTCTGTTTTGTCCATATTCAACTTGAGGAAGCGAACAGAGAAGAAAGATGAGATGGCGGACAGGCATTGGGGAATTTTAGACAGAAGGAAGGTGATGTCAGGTCCGGTGAGGTAGATCTGGGTATCGTCGGCGTAGAAATGGTACTGGAGGCCGTGAGACTCAATGAGTTGACCTAGACCAAGGGTGTAGATGGAGAAGAGTAGCAATCCCAGAACCGATCCCTGAGGGACACAAACAGTAAGGGGGTAGGACGAGGAAGAGGTGTAGGAGTGGGTGACGCTGAAAGTGCGGTCCTTATGGTATGAGGAGATCCAGAAGAGGGCGAGATTGGTGATGACAAGGGATTCTAGGATTTGAAGTAGGAGAGAGTGGTCGACCGTGTCAAAGGCGGCAGAAAGGTCAAGGAGGAGGAGGATGGAGTAATGTCGTTTACTCTTCGCGGTCAGAAGGTCATTGGTGACTTTAGTTAGGGCTGTTTCAGTGGAGTGGTGAGGTCGGAAACCGGATTGTAGGCGGTTGAAGAGGGAGCAGGAGGATAGGTAGGAGGACAGTTCACAATGAACGTATTGTTCAAGTAGTTTGGATGCCAAAGGGAGAAGAGATATTGGGCGGTAGTTAGTAGAAGATGATGGGTCGAGGGAGGGTTTTTTGAGGATGGGTGAGATCAAGGTGTGTTTGAAGACTGAGGGAAACACACCGGTAGTGAGTGATAGGTTGAAGAGGTGGGTTAGGGCAGGGATGAGGACAGCGGTGAGGTTTGGAATGAGATGGGAGGGGAGTGGGTCGAGGGTGCAGGTGGTGAGGTGAGATTGTGACAGGAGGGCGGAGAGCTGGGCTTCAGTCACATTGGAGAAGCTTCCTTTGGTCGAAGAGAGTTGGGCGGTATTGGGGTTGGGTCGGGGGGATGTTGGGCCAAAGCTTTCTCTAATTTTATCAATCTTTTGTTTGAAGAAGGTGGCGAAGTCGTCGGCGGAAATGAGGGGGGAAGGAGGAGGTGCCGAGGGACGGAGTAGGGAGTTGAAGGTTTTGAATAGTTTTTTTTTTTTGTTCCAATAATTTTTATTGAGGTTATGCAAAGCAAATACAATGACATAAACAATTTTAGCAACTCTCCAACCCTCAGAGGATATAGCTAATATCAATCCAAATTGACACTCAGGCACGACATCTACAAGATATTTGTCGGAGGTCGCCCTTTCACCATATTCCAAGCAATCCTGACTGCTAGCCACAATGCAAATATCACAATTCCCAGAAAAACAAGAGCAGTGCCTTCAGCACAATGTAGATTAATATATTTCAATAGTATTTGACAATTATCAGTACTGTTTTCCCCATTTATATATATATATATATATATATATGTATACCGTATATATACGGATATATATGTACATAGATATATACAAATATTTAATTACCGTATATACTCGTGTATAAGCCGACCCGTGTATAAGCCGACCCCCTACTTTTGCCCCCAAAACCTGGGAAAATCTATTGACTCGTGTATAAGCCGAGGGTGGACCCTAGCACAAGTATACAGCCCCAGCAGTGTGGTATACACCAGTCCCAGAGGTAGATACAGCAGCCCCAGTGGTAGTATACACGCAGCCCCAGTAGTATATACAGCCCCAGTGGTAGTATATACAGCCCCAGTGGTAGTATACAGGGCCCCAGAGGTATATAGCAGCCCCAGTGGTAGTATACAGGGCCCCAGAGGTATATAGCAGCCCCAGCGGTAGTATACAGGGCCCCAGAGGTATATAGCAGCCCCAGTGGTAGTATACAGTGCCCCAGAGGTATATAGCAGCCCCAGTGGTAGTATACAGGGCCCCAGAGGTATATAGCAGCCCCAGTGGTAGTATACAGTGCCCCAGAGGTATATAGCAGCCCCAGTGGTAGTATACAGGGCCCCAGAGGTATATAGCAGCCCCAGTGGTAGTATACAGTGCCCCAGAGGTATATAGCAGCCCCAGTGGTAGTATACAGGGCCCCAGAGGTATATAGCAGCCCCAGTGGTAGTATACAGTGCCCCAGAGGTATATAGCAGCCCCAGTGGTAGTATACAGGGCCCCAGAGGTATATAGCAGCCCCAGTGGTAGTATACAGTGCCCCAGAGGTATATAGCAGCCCCAGTGGTAGTATACAGGGCCCCAGAGGTATATAGCAGCCCCAGTGGTAGTATACAGTGCCCCAGAGGTATATAGCAGCCCCAGTGGTAGTATACAGGGCCCCAGAGGTATATAGCAGCCCCAGTGGTAGTATACAGTGCCCCAGAGGTATATAGCAGCCCCAGCGGTAGTATACAGTGCCCCAGAGGTATATAGCAGCCCCAGCGGTAGTATACAGGCAGCCCCAGTAATGCAGGCCCCCCCCAGGGTCTCTCCGGTCACCTGTAAAGCAAGCTATACTTATCAGTGTCCCGCTCGCACCCGCCGCTGCCGACATCCACGATCCTCCATCTTCATGCGACTCCTCTTCCTGTTTCCTGTGCGCGTCGCCGGGAATGACGTCATTGCCGGCGACGCGCACAGAAACAGGAAGAGGAGTCGCATGAAGATGGAGGATCGTGGATGTCGGCAGCGGCGGGTGCGAGCGGGACACTGATAAGTATAGCTTGCTTTACAGGTGACCGGAGAGACCCTGGGGGGGGCCTGCATTACTGGGGATGCGGGGGCTGCTGTATACCGATGTATACATCGGTATGTACCGATGTATACATCGGTATACAGCACTGACTCGCGTATAAGCCGAGGGGGGTACTTTTCAGCCCAATTTTTGGGCTGAAAAACTCGGCTTATACGCGAGTATATACGGTAAGAGAAACCGTCTCTAGCAGATAGGTACTTGGTGTGAAAGACCTGTCCATCTGGACTTTGATATAAATACAGGACGTTGTTCTTGAAGCCTGTGAGAAGATGGGTTATAAGAGAATAACATATAAGGGCATAGACAATCACATACTAGAGTGCCCACCGGTTATGCACTGGTTGTTACAAATCTTATTTTTTATTCCCTGGTGGTTCTTGGAAATACTTGGGTTAGTAATCACTCACCATAAAAAGCACAATTCACAGTCCACACACAGTCTTTGGAATGTGCAACACAGACGTTACACCGGCAACTTCCCCAAATATTAGTTCGCTTGACGCAAAACCAGAGGCCACCAGAAGAACACGGACAGGACAAGCCCGACTACGTGTCTTCAGAGTCTTTCTGCTTAGTTTCGCACGGCTAACAAAAATACTCGTTTTCGGCTTATACATTCATCACAAATGAGGCTATGTGTTTGTCACTTTTAATCTGGCCCATCCTATTCTAAATGGACTCCTTTATACAGTCAGGATTTTTATGTTCAAATACTTATTACATGCATACAGTCAGTCAGTTCACTCAAGGAGTCTCATATCTTTCACACTTCTTGTGTCCACATGCATATGCCTTCACGATATTAGTAATAATAATATATTAGTAATATCCCAACCCAGAGATCAATCAGCACATCCACACGCAGAGAAGGAGGGAGGAGAAGAGCAGCCTTCCCTTCACTGAATAGAGGAAAAGAACAACCCAACAAAATAAAAAGATCGTATAACAGTGTTAAGAAATAGAGATAACTAGTAGTCTTCAAATCACCAGTATCAAGAGGAACAGCTTATTGCACAGGTAACAATTATACGTTTAGACAGATGTATTACAGCAATGAGCCAATAACACTTATCACAGTCAAACAAACAAATGACAGGCCAAGATTATGATATGAAGTAAAAAGGTATGATAAAATGAGCGCTAGGGACAGAAACAGGCACTGGGCTCTTATCGAATATTACCTTTCAAATTTATTGTGAACAGTAGATGTTATAGGTCTCCTCGCCACAACATGTTTCGACACTAAAGGTGTCTTTCTCAAGTGGATCCCTAGCGCTCATTTTATCATACCTTTTTACTTCATATCGTGCTCAAATCCTCCCTTTGGGGAGTGTGGTTTGAGAGCAGCTCTGGGACAGGATTTGGTCAACACAGAGGAGCTGCCCTTCCCTGGGCTCGTGATCTCTGGGAGAGACATTGAAGTTCCATAAGGAAAAGCTTCTTTACACGTAGCAACGGATTTATGCCTGCGGTTAATTCTCACCTCAAATCATCAACCTAGTTGTGCAGGGGACGCAACTAGAAAAGGTGAGTGACATATTAATATAACCCCTTGCTTCGGCTAATTTGCACAGTGTGGCGCAACAATTTCTTGGTTTTTCTAGGCCAAGATTATAACAAACTTATTTGACAAACAAACGTGAATACATATATGCCCTAACTCAACCCGTCTAGACAAAATATCTTACGTGCGCACGGAATAGTTTATTACTGTGGTCTTATCATAGACCGTGTACCAGGACCCTCAATGTTACAATTGTCATGGAAGAATGTCCAGCTATAATTGGCTGGGCTCTCCTCCACACAAGCCAAACAATTGAAAGTAGTTATCTTTACTAGTTAAACTGACTAATTATCCCTCCACTACAAGGTCCTGCCAATCCACAGGTTCAGTCACGCAAAAAGGTTCCAAAGGTCAATCCAATGTACTAAGGCTATCCAACAACGTTCCCCAAAGAGTCTGATACGAGAGATAGCCGGACGTCTCTAGGAACTCAGGCATGCAGAACAGTAAGGTTACTAGTTATCTTCAGACAATAAGACATTGGAATCGAACCATCTAGTCTCCCCTTCCGCAACTTCAATACCTTTGGATTCCCCCTATCGCTAAAACAACTGAAACTGTCTACTCATCTTCTCATGAATAGACAAACAGCAAAGAAAAAGGGTCTTACCGAAGTCAGATGTGTCCGGCCACCAGTTTCTCCTTGGCTATGTTCACTTCCTCACCCCTCCTGCAGTCAATGAGAAAACTGGCCTCTTTTGACGTCAATTCAGACGAGGACTTAGGTGTAGAGAGTCTATGACTCTCCCGTGCGCGGTGTCAGTCTTACCGTTCAAAGACCGCAGGAGGGGATGTTGGACTCGGCTTCGAAGGACCAGAATATTAGATTTAAATAATATCTTCCTCATTAAATGAGATGGCCGGAGACGGCTGAAGTCGAATCAACACCCAGGTTTATTTCTCATATATGAGGAGACAGCTCAAAACATCCCCTCTGAGGGTATATGGCAGAGTGTCTGGATACTTACAATCAACAGTTATTCTTATACCATTGAAAGAATGATGTTATACAAGTTATACTTGAAGGTGCAGGCATTTGGTATTTTCCCATCATTATAAGAGAATCTTAGTTAATTAAATTGTAAAAGGGCGTACATTCACATGCCCAAGGAGTGGAATAGTCCCTAGAACATTCTACTCTTATCATTTGGCCTTGACTAGTCACAGATGGAAAATTACCTTACTGTATCTGCAAACATTATAATACCTTCATATACTACATAATGAATATAGACTATGTAGAGAATTCTATTGTATTAAACTATCAAACATTAATATAGGATTCTATAATGTAAAGCTACCAAAGATTAATATAGAATAACATTTCTATGACAGGTGCCTCCGGCTCACTGAGGAGATGGGCAGCACAAAGACATTTTCAGGTGTGGGGTCGACACGTACTAGGGCAGCGATACTGGGCACAGAATCAGCAGCTACACTTCACAACCTTATGGGTGAGTCTGATGGATGAATGGTTGCTAATTGGGATGAGCGAGTCTACTCGCTACTATCCGGTACTCGCTACTCGCTGAGTAAATTAGGATTACTCGGGAGTAGCAAGTACCGAGTACTTTTGCAGTATATCAATAGATACACTGCAAATATCCTGTAAAAGAGAGGAAAAGTGGTTAAAAAATAAAAAAAATCGGATACTCACCTTAACCTTGAAATCTGAATCTATTTGGTTGTCATGTGATGTAACCAGTCTTTATCCATCTACACCCCATAATGTGGCTTTACGGTGTTTTGGAGAAGTATAGCTGCTATTCACAACCTGGACAGGACTTCATAGTCAGGGCAGTAGATTTTTTGTTGAAACAGAACTATTTCTCATTTGATGGAGTATTTTATCTGCAGGACCGTGGTGTCAGTATGGGGGACACATTTTCACCGACTCTTGCTAACCTGGTAATGGGGATATGGGAAGACCTGTATATTTTTAATGACAGAAACCCTTTTAACCCATACCTAGCCTGGTATGCAAGATATTTGGATGATACCCTAATAGTGTGGAAGGGTCCCCCAGAAGCACTCGGTGATTTTGTGGAATACAGTTAGGGCCAGAAATATTTGGACAGTGACACAAGTTTTGTTATTTTAGCTGTTTACAAAAACATGTTCAGAAATACAATTATATATATAATATGGGCTGAAAGTGCACACTCCCAGCTGCAATATGAGAGTTTCCACATCCAAATCGGAGAAAGGGTTTAGGAATCATAGCTCTGTAATGCATAGCCTCCTCTTTTTCAAGGGACCAAAAGTAATTGGACAATGGACTCTAAGGGCTGCAATTAACTCTGAAGGCGTCTCCCTCGTTAACCTGTAATCAATGAAGTAGTTAAAAGGTCAGGGGTGGATTCCAGGTGTGTGGTTTTGCATTTGGAAGCTGTTGCTGTGACCAGACAACATGCGGTCAAAGGAACTCTCAATTGAGGTGAAGCAGAACATCCTGAGGCTGAAAAAAAAAGAAAAAAGCCATCAGAGAGATAGCAGACATGCTTGGAGTAGCAAAATCAACAGTTGGGTACATTCTGAGAAAAAAGGAATTGACTGGTGAGCTTGGGAACTGTAAAAGGCCTGGGCGTCCACGGATGACAACAGTGGTGGATGATCGCCGCATACTTTATTTGGTGAAGAAGAACCCGTTCACAACATCAACTGAAGTCCAGAACACTCTCAGTGAAGTAGGTGTATCTGTTTCTAAGTCAACAGTAAAGAGAAGACTCCATGACAGTAAATACAAAGGGTTCACATCTAGATGCAAACCATTCATCAATTCCAAAAATAGACAGGCCAGAGTTAAATTTGCTGAAAAACACCTCAAGAAGCCAGCTCAGTTCTGGAAAAGTATTCTATGGACAGATGAGACAAAGATCAACCTGTACCAGAATGATGGGAAGAAAAAAGTTTGGAGAAGAAAGGGAACGGCACATGATCCAAGGCACACCACATCCTCTGTAAAACATGGTGGAGGCAACGTGATGGCATGGGCATGCATGGCTTTCAATGGCACTGGGTCACTTGTGTTTATTGATGACATAACAGCAGACAAGAGTAGCCGGATGAATTCTGAAGTGTACCGGGATATACTTTCAGCCCAGATTCAGCCAAATGCTGCAAAGTTGATTGGACGGCGCTTCATAGTACAGATGGACAATGACCCCAAGCATACAGCCAAAGCTACCCAGGAGTTCATGAGTGCAAAAAAGTGGAACATTCTGCAATGGCCAAGTCAATCACCAGATCTTAACCCAATTGAGCATGCATTTCACTTGCTCAAATCCAGACTTAAGACGGAAAGACCCACAAACAAGCAAGACCTGAAGGCTGCGGCTGTAAAGGCCTGGCAAAGCATTAAGAAGGAGGAAACCCAGCGTTTGGTGATGTCCATGGGTTCCAGACTTAAGGCAGTGATTGCCTCCAAAGGATTCGCAACAAAATATTGAAAATAAAAATATTTTGTTTGGGTTATGTTTATTTGTCCAATTACTTTTGACCTCCTAAAATGTGGAGTGTTTGTAAAGAAATGTGTACAATTCCTACATTTTCTATCAGATATTTTTTGTTCAACCCTTCAAATTAAACGTTACAATCTGCACTTGAATTCTGTTGTAGAGGTTTCATTTCAAATCCAATGTGGTGGCATGCAGAGCCCAACTCGCCAAAATTGTGTCACTGTCCAAATATTTCTGGCCCTAACTGTATATATGTGTGTGTGCTCGGTGTATACATATATATGTGTGTGTGCTCGGTGTATACACATATATGTGTGTCTATGTGTGTGTGCTCGGTGTATATGTGTCATATATACTGTGTGTGTCACCTACCGTATTGTGTGTATGTAACATCCACATTTATAAATCCCAGCAGCACAGATGAGAGTTCCTAGGTGTAAACAGGTCGGCAATCGCCCAACAAACGAGCAAAATGCGGCTCATCATCAGTGATTGGATGTTTATGGAGGAACATAAATCCTTGCTCTCGACAGCACATCCCCTGCTGCAAACTGCAGAAGAGCTGCCGATAACATGATCCTGTAGGGGACAGATTGCTCCACCGGTGATTGCTCTGCACCCATCATTCTTCATCATCCTGTGTAAGAAGGCCGGAAACAAGCGCTGAATGACCTGAATATTATAGATCGCGCTCATTCACCAGTCTGAATTTGGCGCTTGTACTTGTACTCTAAATGTCTGAGTGTGACGGTGCACTATGTGAGCATTTAGGGCCATTTTAACCTTTTGCCCAGGGCCCCACTTTGCCTAAAACCGTCCCTGACTACATACATAGTCTAGAATGCCCAATGCGTTAGAATCGGGCCACCATCCAGTGTGTATATATTCATGTATGTCAGTCTGTTTCTGTGCCAAAGACTAAGGTTCTCTGTAACGAAACGCGTCTGGCAACATCTGCCATACAGATGATTTATAATTATGTGTATGTGAGTTCAAATAAAGAATTTGTTTAGCCATATGGATCGGGCTTTTTGTTTTTGATTATTCCATGGAAATTTGTGGACGCCAGCCACTGCCGCTGCACCTGACCGGGTCTACTTGGAGGCACAAGGGTGAGCTTATCCGGTCCCTTTTCCCTGCATTCATTTCATTACTGTCTGCTTGGTTATATGGGCAGTTCAGGTGAGGTCATCAGACTCTGAGCACCAGACTATGAGAGGGGACCGCACCCTTCAAATACCTTGGGGTCTACCTTGCAAACCGCCAAATATATTCTTGGTTTCCCCTGCTGTCTAGTTAAGTGTTCTAGTATATTGACTCTGACCTTTGCCTGGATTTTGGACCCTTCTACCACCTGACGATATTGTACTTTTGCTGCCATCCCAGTTCTGACGCTGCCTTCTGACTAATCTTTCGGATCCTGATTTAGTATTCCCTAACCTTGACCCTGCCTGGCGACCTCCTTGCTCTGATCTGCTGCTCACCTATTGGCAGTTACCTCCTGGGCTACATAGTAATTCTAGATCCCTGTATAGGGGTTACAGGGTCTCAGAGTTTCTCGGGGTGCTGCCATACCAGTAGCTCAGCCTTGGTAGCAGACAGCTGTCAGACATATGCTTTGTGGCCTCAGTCTAGGGACTTCAGCCCGACTAGAGGATCACATTATGTCGTCATATGCTAGATGGCTTCAATCTATGGGCTGTGGTCCTTGTTGGAAGACCACAACCTCGGCCTAGGAATTTTGATTCCAGGTTGGTACAATTCGATCACCTGTCTAAAGACTTTGCTATGTTCAGTCAGTTTCCTAAGCTTGTTGCTATGCCTTTCTTGGTGGGTGCCTGCCAAATGCTGGATTGGAGTAAGTGGCCCTGGACCCCCAAAGGCACAATCATTATAATCCCTGGTGAGCCAGCGGAAGGGTGAGAATAGGTTGCCTGTTACAATGTGTGTTGTGCTTGGTTATGTGTTATATGCCTTTGATTGTTGTGGATCCAATAAAGCCTTATCATTGTGTCTTTCCCTCACCCTGCGTTACCTGAGTAGTGTTCCGCCCATGGATAAGCAGTTCGGGAGTTCAGTTGGGATGAGCCCTGGTTCATGTGGTCTTTCTAAAGGCAGACAGGCCAACAGACGAGTACACCCACTGACCCTCGCTCCCTGAATTCTTACAACTAGATGGGTGTAAACATTGTAATTCATTGAGACTTAGTCATGTATAGAGATGAGCAAACTTTTTGAATTTCGGGTTTTGCTGAACAGCCATATGTTCACCAAATAGATCAGCATCAGTTCACTGAATTTCCGAGCCCCATTGAAATCAATGGGAGGCAAAATCAAGGTGACACGTACCCGCTTCTCAGGAAGTGACTTGGGGTTGCGCCTGCAGGGTTAATCTATCTCCTCTCACTCAATCCAGCACTCAACCTCTGTCCTATGTTGAAAGGGAGCATCAATAACACCCCAACACAGACCACGCACCCAGCTTCACACATGCTGCCACCTCTCACCAAACATAAAGGGGCGATGAGTCCCCCTGAAATAAGACTGTCAGACAATCAACAAGATCACACACTCTCTAGGGTTATGGATTCTTTTAGAGTATATAAAGGTTCAAACTTATTTTTAAGCTTTAGTAGAAAAGGTTAAGTGCTTACAATAAAAAGATATAAAATATGGAAATAAAAAGTGACATATAAATATGCAATACAGTTATAAAATAAAAGGGAGAAACTTACAGAAATATCTAAACTTTGCAGTCCAATGTATTCTGCTTTTCCTGAGGGAAGATGAATTCTGGATCACAATCAGCTCGGTTGACCCTCAATCGGTGAACAAAGAACTCATGGCTTTCATGCCTTCTTATAGGGTTTGGCATGAGAAAAGTTCCTAGCACACCCTTGGATCTCAATATTCTAATTATGGGTCTATGATTGGACACCTCTCTAATTTAGCCATGCATACATTATTTTCAAATGTTCTTTGTCTTCATCTTTTACAATCTCCTGGTCATTCCTGGCCATCTGTTGGTCTGTCTGAAGCTCCCAAAAGTGTGAAATGTTTCCATTCCTGTGCTTGCAGGACGGCCCCCTGGAGAGGTCATGTATAATACAGTTCCCGTTTGATAAGGCCGGTTTCACATCACGATTTTGAGGCATCCGATTGTATCCGTGTCAATTCGGATACACTCGGATGCGATTGTGACTCCCATGTATCCCCATGGATCTCGGATTGTGCTCAGATGTGTCATTTTTGCCATCCGATTTAAGCACAATCCGTAGTGTCCGATTTAGCCACGGATCCAAAATCGCAGCCTGCTGTAATTTTGGTGTCCGTGACTAAAATCGGACACTACGGATCCATGAAAGATCCGTGATGGTCCGTAGGGCTACGTAATGGGAACCTATGGATATCACATCCGATTGTAAATCGGATCCGGTCTGCTCCATGTTTATGTCCCGAGCATGCCCAGAGGCAGTGCTCAGTACATAACCTTGCCTGTCCCTTTCACTTCCTGTCTGTCCCTCTTCTATCTCTGTCCCCCATCTCCTCTATCCCCCCCCCTGTCCTCTCCCCTCTGGTATATAAAAAATAAAAAAAACCTCCCAGATGATACATTACCTGTCCACCGGCTCCATGCGACAGTCCTCTTCTGGTGGCTGCAAGGACCTCTCGTGATGTCACAGAGCCGGTCAGGTGACAGGTCCTTTAGTCACCAGAAGAGGACTGTCGCATGGAGCCGGTAGACAGGTAATGTATCCTCTGGGAGTTTTTTTTTTATTTTGTAGATACCGGCGAGTGGACAGGGGAAGGACAGGGGGGAGAGGATAGAGGAGACAGGAGGGCAGAGATAGAAGAGGGACAGACAGGGACAGATAGAGAAGATGCAGGGAGTGACAGGGACCACAAATCCACACGGATCCTGCATAACACGGATACGGATGGCTATTTGCCATCAGATTGCAGGGATCAGTGTGGATCCGTGGCCGTCTGGGGAATCTGACCTAAAGACGGATCCCCTCGGACAGCCGCAAATCGTGATGTGAAGGCAGCTTAAGCACAGGTTGTGACCTTTGTGTAGTGACACGGAATTTAACAATTAACTGCTCGGTCTCTATTCCCTTTGGATACATATTTCACTACACAAGAGTTTAGAAAACCAGGGCTTGTGAATCAGTAGGCCAAACCACTGACTCCAACTCTGACTCCTCAATTTCCCCGATTCCGACTCCAACTCCTTCATTCATGGTTCATGTTTAAGTGATACATTTATTGTAGTACAATGTGAAAATCAGGATTTTAATCGTTATTATGATACAATAATAAAGATACTTACATAGAACATAATTCATAATAATAAAATATTCAGCACATTCTGCTTTGAACTATTGTACCCAATTTATTATATATTATAGGAGTCAGAGGCGGTCCATTTTATACCAACTCCAACCCCACAGCCCTGTAGCAAACACTGTCAAAGGGGATCCAAAAGCTGCCAAAGCAGGTCAAATTAGGGGAAGACACCAGGAAAAGGGACAACTATTCCCCAGAGTTAAAATTTTTTAGCATGGTGCATTATGGATGTATGGGACAAGGCCTGGGACAGCATTTCAAGCTTCTACATTGATCAGCAACAAGGAGATGAGTGAGAGGTGTAGGCGTCGTGCTCAGAGAGCCCTGCAAAATCACAAAACATACAAGAGAAAGACCCCAAGGAGAGTTTCCACAATGAAAAAATTAGGACACGATACCATGAAAGTGGCATCAATTGACCCAGAATAATAATTGTATAATTTTTTTAGTCATGATAATAGCTTCTCCCCTGTGTGAGATTTCTGGTGACTAACAAGATCTGATTTCTGTTCAAAACATTTCCCACATTCTGAACATGAAAAAGATTTCTCCCCTGTATGAGTTCTCAGGTGAATAACAAAATATGATTTATCTGTAAAACATTTCCCACATTGTGAACATGAAAAAAGCTAATTACCTGTGTGAATTATTTGATGTCTTACAAGTTTAGATTTTTCTACAAAAGATTTCCCACATTCTGAACATGAAAAAAGCTTCTCCCCTGTGTGTCTTCTCTTGTGTATAGCAAGATGGCATTGGCGTACAAAAGATTTCCCACATTCTGAACATGAAAACGCCTTCTTACCTGTGTGAATTATTTGATGTCTTATAAGTTTTGATTTTTCTATAAAAGATTTTCCACATTCTGAACATGAAAAAAGCTTCTCCCCTGTGTGACTTCTCTTGTGTATAACAAGGTGGCGTTGCCGTACAAAACATTTCCCACATTCTGAACATGAAAAAGGCTTCTTCCCTGAGTGGGTTCTCTGATGTCTAACAAAAGTTGATTTATATGTAAAACATTTCCCACATTCTGAACATGAAAAAGGCTTCACTCCTGTGTGACTTCTCTGGTGACTAATAAGATCTGATTTGTGTACAAAACATTTCCCACATTCTGAACATGAAAAAGGCTTCTCCCCTGTGTGACTTCTCTGATGTTTAACAAGATGTGATTTATGTGTAAAACATTTCACACATTCTGAACATGAAAAGGCTTCTCCCCTGTGTGAGTTTTCTGGTGAATAACAAGACATGATTTATATGTAAAAAACTTCCCACACTCTGAACATGAGAAAGGTTTCTCCCCTGTGTGAGTTCTCTGATGTCTAACAAGATATGATTTATAGGTAAAAAATTTCCCACATTCTAAACATGAAAAAAGCTTCTCCCCTCTGTGACTTCTCTGGTGAGTAACAAGATGTGATTTATGTGTAAAACATTTCCCACATTCTGAACATGAAAAAGGCTTCTCCCCTGTGTGAGTTCTCTGATGTCTAACAAGATATGATTTATATGTAAAAAATTTCCCACATTCTGAACATGAATGAAGCTTCTCCCCTGTATGAATTATTTCATGACTAACAAGATCTGATTTCTGGTAAAAATATTTCCCGCACTTGGAACAAGAAAATCTGCTTTTCTCTGTGTGAATTTTTACATGTTTAACTAAAGATGTTTCAAGGGTTTGTTTTGTGCTGCCTCTGTTGTGACTTTTATTTTTCTTAATAGTCTGTGATGAATCAGAAGATAGGATTTGTTTTGTAGGATCAGATGATAGATCTTTGCTGTGAAGGGATGATGGGATATCTGGGGTAATGACATTCACATCAATTGTATCCTGGGTGGTTTCAAGTTCATCTGATTTATAAATTGAAGATGTCGGTTCTCCTTCTGATCTCCTGGTACAGTCATCTGACAAAAATAAAACAAATTGCTATTTTTAATACATTATACCTGAAATTAATATATTTGAAATTTTCTACTTAAATTGTCCAAAGAAATGGCAAGTTATGTTGATGAAAGACAATAAAAAGGAAAATGGAGCGCACATACAGTAATATCCTTTTGTACCAATAACCTCAGTGACCCCTTTTGTGGAAGGACTCACCTGATTAGGTTGTGCAAATCACAACATACTAACTCCGCTCTCTCCTATGGTCGCAGCAGTTGGCCAGCAAGAGTAAGGATCCAAAGGGTTAACAGAAAGTGCTGGGTTCCATAGATTCACCGCGCTGACCTCCAAGTGAAGACAAACAGAGTGATAGATAAGACTCTGTTTAATGAGTAGTTTGCCTACCGGTTTCGTGATATCAGTTATCACTTCATCAGGGCAACTGATGAAGTGATAACTGATATCACGAAACCGATAGGCAAACTACTCATTAAACAGAGTCTTATCTATCACTCTGTTTGTCTTCACTTGGAGGTCAGCGCGGTGAATCTATGGAACCCAGCACTTTCTGTTAACCCTTTGGATAAAAAAAATAACAGTTCAGACTAATAGAAGACCTCATAGCATGGACCAGTAGAGCATAATGTTCAACTACTTCTTCATTCTGCCTCCCAAATAGAGGAATAAGAAGCCACAAAAAAGTTATATAGATTAAAATGATAACAATAAAAACTTCTACTCAACACACAAAAAACAAGACCCCATTCAAATTAAGGGTTTCCACATTATTAGTGGCTCAAAAAGTCTGTTGAAAATCAACATGGCTTCCTTAAACCAATCCAGCAAACATCAGCTCCCTACGGCCAGGGCCACACTTTCGTCTGCAATCCAGTTACTGGATCCAGTTTTTAACATGATGAAATCTTGAAAACCGGATCCCGGTAATGCACCCATAGACTCCAATGCAAAAACTGGACAGCAACAGTGCAATCCGTTTACCGGATTGGGTTTTTGAGAAATCTATTTTAAATCGGGTCTGCAATGTTTTTTGGTGCATTTTCAAAAACATGCGTTTTTTTAACATGTGGGTCTATGGGAAATGCATGCGTTAATACATGGTACATATAAGTACAATGCGTTAACGGATTTGGTACCGGATCCACTAAAAATGCCTCAAAAATGGCAAGGGGAAAAACTGGATCCAGTAATGCATCCAGTAAACGGATGCATGCTCCCAAGTGTGGCCCTAACCTAAGTCAACTCTCCCCGTCACTTCTAAACCTTGTAGAGTGCACAAATTACATAAACCCTGTTTCCCCGAAAATAAGACACCGTCTTATATTCATTTTTGCTCCCAAAGATGCACCATGTCTTATTTTCAGGGGGCGTCTTATTTGTCCATGAACAAGAATTCATATTTATTGTTGAACAAAAAAAATGAACATTTATCATCCCCTTGCAGCCCCCAATACATTATCCCTCTGATCCCCTTGCAGCTCCTAATAAGGTATCCCATTGATAGCACTTATATTAATATGAACGTGCGATGTCCGTAAGCCACCGAAATGTGATATTGGCAAGTAGGATGCTCTCACATGTTTCCTATCCAGACGAAGATAAAATCATAACTGAAAATATGAAAGCCTTGTCTTCCGTCTGTGATGCTCCCAGACAAAGCTAGGGCAGATAATACGTTTTGGATATCTATATCTCCCCTCAGAGGGGTGGGAGTTGTGAGACAGCCCAGAGGTGTGAGATGGGTGGAGACAGGGGTCAGCCCATAATGTATAAAAATCAGCTGCCCCATCTCCATATTGTATTTCTTCTGAAGAGGCATTATTATTATTCCACCAAAGCCAGAGATTACCCCAGGAACAGATTGGCATCACGCCGCCCTTGTGGTGCCATCAGCACTAAGGTAACTGCTCACATGTGTATGTAATTCTGTGTATTCCATTCCTCCTTTTATTGGCATATCTGACTGTAATATTTGTAACATCTGAATAATAACTGTAAATATATCTAGTGTACCATTAGGGTGATTAAATATATAAATGTAATCTTGAGTTGCTCTTCTTATCTTGATCACGATTCCCACGTCCGTGTGCTCATATAACGCTACCTGGGTTGGTTTCTGACCCAATATAAGCCCGACCACCGACCGGACTTATATTAAAGAGAAGCTGGTGGCAGCATTTGTGCTTGGGGTTATTCAGGGCCTCTGGCAGTGACGGGGTGGAGGTTATTGTATGTGCTTCTAGTCGTGGATCAGAAGGCATATACCACACTCACTGAGAGGTGCCTTAATAAACCAGCACAGGCAGGGCAGCTGCGGCCCTTCTTTATCCTCAGGCAGTTCTCTGACTGACCTGGGTTTAACAGGAGGCGCTGTGGAGATGCCAGGTCCGGTGGCCGATCCACCACAGGGCTTAAAATCAGTTTTGGCCAGGCAGGTCTGTTCCAGTGCTGTGCAAGCGTTTTTTTAAAGCATCTGGCCAAATCTAGCCCAGTAAATAATTTTTGGCTAGTAACTTTGTATGACAGGCACTGGTGTAGCACTGTTGTGAAGAAAGCTACACCTCCTGTCAGTAATAGCCATTGCTTTCTGCATCTAGCCAAGTAAATCCATTTTGGCTAGTAGCAGTGTATGACAGGCATTGGTGTAGCACTGTTGTGATGAAAGCTACACCTCCTGTCAGTAATAGACATTGCTTTCTGCATCTAGCCAAGTAAATCCATTTTGGCTAGTAACATTGTATGCCAGGCATTGGTGTAGCACTGTTGTGAAGAAAGCTACACCTCCTGTCAGTAATAGCCATTGCTTTCTGCATCTAGCCAAGTAAATCCATTTTGGCTAGTAGCAGTGTGTGGCAGGCACTGGTGTAGCACTGTTGTGACGAAAGCTACACCACTTGCAGGTAATAGCCATTTTTTAGTGCATCCTTTTAGGCTACTAACACAGTTTGACTAGGTAGCTGTACTGCAGTGTTCTTTTGAAAAGTACCGCCACACAGCGCAGAAAACACTTTTGTATTGCATCTGACCAAACCTACTTACCAAAATCTATTTAGGCTAGTACCTCTGTTTGGCCACTCACCTCTGCTAGTTTTGCATCCATTGTTTTTTGTGCCAACAACTACAGAGTTGCCAATTATTTATCCTCCAAAATGAGTGGTAAAAGGTCTGCTGATGGAGGAAAGGGGAATAGGGGAATAGTCCGTGGGGTAGGTGCTAAAGTAACAAAAACATCTGGGGAAGAAATACCGTCTTCAAGCCAAACTAAAATGTCTACTTCTTTTCTTGGACGATCTGATATCATCGCTTTCTTACTCAGCAGAGCATCGCTAAAACTTATAGATGAGGCCCAAAAACAGCACGTTCTTGAATGGATATCAAGCGCTCCATTAAGTGTTCTCTCCTCCACCTCAACTTCAACATCATAAACACAAACACTCGAGTGCTCAGAGGTGTCACCCCAATCTCACTTGCTTCCTCACAACTCACAAGTCTCCTGCCGCCCTACTGACTATGGGTTAACACAGATCATTGAGTCTGCAGAGCTGTTCCCTCACATTATAGCCTGGGAATCAGAGGTCTGCTCCAAAACTTCATTGAATCAAGACGAGGAAATGTTTAAGTACTTTATACATGAACCGTCACATGAACATGAAGCATAAGTCACAGTGGGAAGCTCACTGTGCTACAATGAGGCCTAGCAGGCATGGCCAACTACCGTCTGCCCCATCAAGTGCATCTGCGGCCTCTTCATCCTCTGTGACTGTGGGGACAGCTGTCAGACAAGCCTTCAGACGCAGAACTTCCACCTCTTTACCGGCAACAGCCAGTGTGACAGGTCATCGGCTGTTTTGGAAGGGGAAACACCTGCTGGTGTTGAGCGCTGTCCCACATCGATAGCACTACCTTTTCATTAATGCGACGTAATAAGTTTGCCTGCACCTTCCTCACAGACCAGCAGTTTGTCTGGGACACCCTACTCAACCCTGTCTCAGCACAGCAGCCAGCCCTCAGTCCCTCAGATGTGGACAAGTAAAAGACCATTTCCTCCTACCCATGCCAAAGCTAAAAGATTGAATTTCACCATCTGCAAGCTGTTGGCTACGGAAATGCTGCCATTTCATCTGGTGGAAACAGCAGATTTTTGAGAATTTATGGCCGTTGCAGTCCCCCAGTACCAGATGCCCAGTCGCCACTACTACTCAAAGAAAACTGTGCCTGCGCAACACCAGCATGTCGCACACAACATCACTGTCACATCGCCATTGGACTCGGTGGCCGGTGTTCCTGCCTCGGCCGCTGGGAGGAGACGGATTCCTTCGGCTGGTGGCGCCGGTGATAGGAGGGCCTTGTCCTCATATGGAACCGTTCCCGCGACGTCTGCCTCTGTCGCTGAGCGCCGCTGTGTTTTCCCTCTGGGTGGTGTTGGTCGCAGAGGAAAGGGCCCTGCAGAGGTGTCCGTTAGGCGCAGCCTGCGTTCTTCTGTCAGAGGTGGCGTGGGTGGAGCCAGTCGTGCATCTCCATCTGGCCTGGATCTAGGGGCGGTCCGGATGAGGTCATCAGGCTGTGAGCTCCAGCCTATGGGAGGTAGCCGCGCCCTTCAAGTACATTGGAGCCTGTCTTGCAGGCCGCCAGATATAGTTTTGGTTCCCCAGTGATAGTGTGTGTTTAGTTTCGTGTCTGACCTTGCCTGGATTTCTGACTCTGCCTCTGCCTATTGATTTTGTACCTCAGCTGCCCTCTTGGTTTTGCCCTTGACCTTTGCCTGGATTTTTGACTCTGCTACTGCCTGACGATTTTGTACCTTCGCTCCCTCTCGGTTTTGACTCGGACTTCTGACTTCGTTTTTCGGGTCTTGATTTTCCCTGGCGACCTCCCCGGCTCTGTTGCTCATATAGGCAGCTACCCCCTGGGCTCCGCTATAATTCCAGATCCCTGTATAGGGGTTAAGGGTCTCGGGGTTTCTCGGGGTGCTGCCTACCAGCAGCTCGGCCTCACAGCGGATGGTCGTCACAATCACCACTTCCTTGAGAGACTCTGTGTGTGACAGGGTGCATTTCACCACTGACACTTAGAAGAGTAAGCATGGACAGGGGCATTACATGTCGCTGACTGGGCACTGGGTGACAATGGTGATAGCAGGAGAAGGGGCTGCTCTATAAGTCTTGCCATCCCCACGGGTTGCGCTTCAAACCTCTTTATCTAGATGTTCCTTCACTGCTTCTGCCTCCTCCACCTCTTCTAGTTCCTCCACCTGCGTCCAAAGCCTTGTCTGGTAATGTGACCCGCGTTCAAACTGCGCAGGAGGAATTCAGCGCACCTCTTTACTATACTGGCAGCAGGGCTCAACGCCATCAGGTGGGGTTTACATTAAAATGTCTGGGAAATGTGAGTCAGACAGCTGAGGAGTTGTGGTCAGGTCTGGAGACAGAGTTTAATCAATAGTTGTCTCCACTGAAACTGCAGCCAGGGAAGACCGTGTGCAACAAAGCTGCAAACCTTCGCCAGGGCAAGGTGACACACGTGCCTTAGATGGCTTAAGTCTTGAACCTAGTGGTCCAGCAGTTTCTAGCCCAGTATCCCGGCCTAGATGCGCTTCTGCAGAGAGCACGGTCGCTGTGTGCTTACTTCTGCCGTTTGCACCCAGTAGCTCAACGACTTACATCTCTACTGAAGTCATTTGGCCTGACGGTTCACCGACTGAAATGCGATGTGCCAACACGAGGGAATTCCACTCTGCACATGTTGCAGCGACTGTGGCAGCAGCAACAAGCCCTGGTGCAATACGTTATGACGTATAGCCTGGGCCAATGCGTTCCAGAGGTGGGGCAAATCACACTGCTGGAGTGGTCTCAGATCAAGGACCTCTGCACCCTTCTGCACAGTTTTGAAATTGCTACTAAGATGTTTAGCGCCGACGATGCCATTATTAGCATGATAATTCCGATCATCTACATGCTGCAGCGCACTATAAGCCGTATTCGGAGTCAGGTGGTGGGCCAAGAGGAAGGGGAGGAAACACAAGAGGAGGCGTATGCGGAAGGGATAACAAAATCTCAAAAGGTACACACGGTCGACAGCACCAAGGCGGCTGGCATGGGAGGGTGAGGGAGAGGGATTAACAAGGGCGCATGGTAGCAGCCAAACTGTTGATGAAGGTGCAGGAGCTGAGGAAGAAATGGATGACGAAGAGGCGATGGGCATGGAAGACTCAGCAGATGAGGGAGACCTTGATCACATTTCTGCTGTGCGAGGTTGGGGGAAGAGGGCAGAGGAAGGAAGCGTGAATATTACCTCACCGCCACCAACACAACAAGGACTTGGTCCTCCTGGATACGCAAGACACATGAGTGACTTCTCGCTGCACTACCTGCAACATGACCCTCGGATTGTTAGAATCCGAAGTAATGCCGACTACTGGGCTGCCAAACTGTTAGATCCCCGGTACAAGAGTAAATTTGGCCAAATGATTCCTGCCCTGGAAAGGGACGAACACATGCAGGAGAATCAGCAGAAGCTGTTACACAATCTTACATCTGCTTTTCTCCAAAACACCAGTGGAGCAGATAGTGAATATCGCAGGTCTAACTTTCCAACCTGGGGAACGTTGAGTCGTCATCATCACTCAAACGTTAACAGTAAAGGTACCTTTATACGCCGCTACAACAGGATGGATACAACCCGCTACTTCACGTGCACGAGCACAGCCAAACGGTTACAAACGGGAAACGCACCACCTTTACACGCCGCCACAAGGTGCGCTACGCTACGTTACATCTTCAGCTAGATACATCGCCGGGTGTCTCAAGTAGCCATCTGTATCTTACCATACCTCATTTAGACACCGCTACAACAAGCTAATATGGGTGGACCTGGTGCAGCAGGGACAGCACATAGGCGTGCCACAATTGTGGAGTACGAGACGTCCGTACGCTGATAGGACAAAGCAAGAAACCCATGATTGGGCAGGCATCGCAGGAGGCTGATTAATACATGACGCTCGAGCAATTGTGTAGTGTGACTGGTCAGCTCCTTAAATATGCCGCCCTGTGCAGCGACAACCAATCGTAATGCAGGAGCTTCCTCCAATTGAAGGGGGGCGGTATCCCGGAGCCTGTGTCACGCCCCAGCTACATACCAGGTACATAGCATGGTGTATACACATCCCTTCTGTAGCTTCTTTACACGCCGATACAGCTCGCTGCAATCGGCTTTGTAGCCACCTGTTTCCGGGCAGTGCTCAGAAACAGATGTATCTGTTGCCGGCTGCCTCCTACCGTCTTCACACGCCGCTACTACGGGATATATTGACGACGCAAGCTACAATCGTAGCCTGTAGCGGGTTGTATCCATCCTGTTGTAGCGGCGTGTAAAGGTACCTTAACAGTCTATCTAGTAACAGCAACGATTTTGTGGAATCGTTTCACAAATTTTTTAGACCATCCTTTGCAACGGCAGAAGAGAGAACAAGTCTGACGCATAGTGAGGTTGGAACAGGAGTATCTACAGCTGAATATTGATGCCATGACTGGGCAACTAGACCCTTGTTCATTTTGGGCTTCAAAACTGGAAAAATGTCCTGAGCTCTCCTCTCACGCCTTGGAGATCTTGTCGTGCCCCGCAGTCAGCGTTCTCTCTGAACGTGTCTCAGCGCTGCTGGTAGTGTGCTGACAGATAAGCGCACGCGGCTGTGTCCAGTGACAGTGTAGACAGACTAACGTTCATCAAAATGAACAAGTCATGGATCCGCAAGGACCTTTCCACCCCTGTGTCAGTCTGGGGAGACTTTACAATGTGTTGCATTAAAATCCACATTTCCATACTTCTACTCTGGGGCAATAGATGCCACTTAAGTGGTGGCTGTTCCTAATTTTCTAAAAAAATGGAGACTGTTGTTGAGGTCTCGTTGCTGTTTGTTGCTTGACTTGAGTAAGGCCCTCTGAGCTCAATACCTACCCCTGACACTCCTGCACTTGTTTCTGAATATTCAATCTTTTTGTCCATCGAACCAGTGATGAACAAATTAGCTGTATTCACATCCACCAATTTTGGGTCCTTAAAAGCATTGTTTGGTCAATTTCCCCTATCCCCTAGGCCTAATCAAGTCCCTGACCTACCTCACTATTTCTTCCTGTAATAATCCATTAAACTGATAGTGGTCCCACCTGTGTGTTGCGGGGCATAACTTTTATGGGAATGCTTGCATGAGCTTTGAGTTTATCCGGCCTACTAGGCCTAAACAGGTCTCTGACCTACCTCTCCATTATTTCCTCTAGTACTCCACAAAACTAATAGTGGTCCCACCTGTGTGTGGCGGGGCATATCATTAATGGGAACGCTTGCATGAGCTTTGACTTTATGTGGCCCTCTAGGCCCAAAGAGGTCTCTGACCTACCTCTCTATTATTTCATGTCGTACTCCACAAAACTAATGGTGGTCCCACCTTTGTATAGCGAGGCATATCATTAATGGGAACGCTTGCATGAGCTTTGACTTTATGTTGCCTTCTAGGCCCAAACAGGTCTCTGACCTACCTCTCCATTATTTCCTCTAGTACTCCACAAAACTAATAGTGGTCCCACCTGTGTGTGGCGGGGCATGTCATTAATGGGAGCGCTTGCATGAGCTTTGACTTTATGTGCTCTACTAGGACCAAACAGGTCTCTGACCTACCTCTCCATTATTTCCTGTAGTATTCCGCAAAACTGATAGTGGTTCCACCAGTGTGTGGCGGGGCATATCATTAATGTGGGCGCTTGCATGAGCTTTGACTTTATGTTGCCCTCTAGGCCCAAACAGGTATCTGACCTCCCTATTATTTCCTTTAATATTCCACGAAACTGATGGTGGTCCCACCTGTGTGTGGCGGGGCATAACATTGATGGGAGCGCTTACATGAGCTCTGATTTTATCCGGCCCACTAGGCCTATACAGGTCACGGACCTACCTCTCTAGTTTTTCCTGTAATACTCCACAAAACGTATAGTTGCTGAGCAATGTTTAACCTTGAAATGCTAGGCCAGGTCCTGTTCTAGATCCTGTGCCATGCAGGCAGGCTGGGCCATTCAACAATTTTTGGTCTGGGACAATTGATGCCATTTTGCTGTGGTGTGACCCTTTGGGAAGAGTGAGGATTCTTTCTGGGGACCCCTTGCTGTGTTTTACATAATTTAAGAAGGGTGTGACATGCCTATACCGGAGTCTCATCCTCTTGTTACTTAATGTAGAAAACTAATGCCACTTTTCCCCTGCCCATTTGTACTGTGGTTGGATTGTTGTCACTTTTCCTGGTGTTTGTTGTCTATTCTGAGTAGTTTGGCAGCTTTTGGTGTTTTTTATATGCTTGCTGTAGCCTGCCATTGATTTCAATGGGGTTTGTGGTGTTCGATGAACATTCGACAAACAAATCACTAATTAGACTAATCGAACCGAATTCGAACATTGAGTTCATGGTTCATCACTAATACCGGCTCCTGAATGTACGGTTCCTAAGCCGGTTCTGTCAGAGGTGTCTGCTCCCACTACACCGTCTGAAGAGCCGCCCTCCCCAGGTTGTTTTGAGGAAGGCGACCTGGGCATATACATTTCATCTGTACTTCCCTCTCCTCTGCTTAATGTGCATGAGGTGCACCCGGAGAGATGACACAATGTTTCTCCCTCTGTCCAGGTTCTTTCTGGACCTATGGGCCCCCCGGGAGACGTGGTGGTGGTGGGGTGGTTGGCTCTACGGCAGTTCCTCATCCTGAGGGTGGGAGTGGCAGGTTTCGGGGTGACACCTCAGTTGTTGATGTGGCGCCCCGCAACGAGTGCGTCACAGGAGTGTATTGCAGCCCAGACTGCAGCTGCAATATTCTCTGACTAGGTAATGACATGGTTAAAACTCAGACCTCCATACCCTACATGCACATCAGCATAGAGGGCCAATAAGGTCCTGTGGGAGGAGTGTAGGAGTAGTGTGTTAGAGGAGAATGTAGGAGAAGGAGGAAGGAGAACGAAGTGGCCGGGAGGAAAGTAGGAGAGGGGGTCCTGCACAGTCCTGTGCAGCCCCCTGGCCACCACCGGTTAGGCACCATTACCCGGTGCCTCAACAACCGGACTCTGGGCGAACTTCCACGGGTCAAAATATACCCGCGCCCATCTACAACCGGATTACTGGTTCCGAAGCTAGCAAGTCGTTTATCACTGCTATGCAAACCAGGACAGGAGTACCCCACCGCTGCCGCAAACAGAGCCGTCTTGCCAGCGGAGTACCCACCAAAAGCACCCAGACTACCCCTCACACCAGAACGTACACACCGGCAGGGAAATTTAAGTAGTCCCTTGTACCCGACCTTGGCACACAAAGGCGACATCGGCAACTCACCTAGAACAAGTTAGAACGGAGGAACACCGCGGAGCTCTGAGAAACACTGGTCATTGCCAAGTCCACCCGGTCCGTTACCCGTTATCTGTATACCATGTATAACCTGCTGGTTACAGTAAAAGACCCGTTGCAGAGACTTATGGTGTCCATGTTTCTTAAGAACTGTTTCACTCCGCATGCAGAAAGGAACTGAGCTGCCTCACAACATCTTGTACAGCTCCAGGCTCCGGGGACTCCCGCTCATCCTGTGGGGAGCGTCCCGTCTTGCTGCATTCCATCCCCCGGAGGCTCAAGCAGCGCCGGTGAACTCACCGGAACTCTCACAAGTGGCGTCACGACAAGAATTAACCCCTTATCTGTTCAGCCAACTTTATTGATCTGGATCACCGGGCCCACACAGCCTCGGGCGCGGTACCGTGACAGGGAGCAGCGACAGCCCGAGATCCTTCAAAGGGTGGTTTACGTTTCAAAAAACGCATGCCTGGTAATAAATGTACAGATCCAGACCTACGTGTGAATGACTGTGTATGGGTGTCCACTAATGCCTTTAAGTGGAAGTGAGCTTCGGGCGCTCTGGATTTGTCGGTCTGTATCGGGTGACGGACATTGTTGATCCTTCTGTTGTCCATTTGGAGCTGCCTTCAGTACTCGGTACCCGTACCGTGTATCACCAGTCATGGCTCCGGAGATGTGTTGTGTCTCCTGTGCCTACATTTACCGCACCCTTACCTCGCTGCATAGGTGGTGACCTTAAGGGACAAGGGGTTACTAAAGTGAACGCTGGTAGTTCGCGGCATTCTTTCCATGCATGTTGGTCTCAAGCTTCCGGGGTTAAGGCGTCCTAGAGTGGACCCACCGGACCATGGTACCGAACACCTGTGGGTGAGCTGGTCCTAGTTTAGCCAACCCCTATACAGGGATTGTCAGGGGCAAGCCCAGGAGGTCTAAATACCACAGCTGCTAGTACCAGGGGGGCGGCTCGTAGGGTTAGCCTATACTACTAGTGATGAGCGAGCATGCTCGCCACTACTCGGCACTTGCACGAGTATCACAGTACTCGGGATGCTCGACGAGCACCGAGTAATGGAGCGATACTCGTGCTCATGCTCGGTTCCACCTCCCTGCAGGTTGGCGCTCTTTACAGAGCCAGCCCACATGCAGTCATTGGCTACCAGACATTGTAATGCCACAGCCATGTTGGTTGTGGCATTACAGTGATTGGCTGATTGGCTGGCCGCACAGCGTCATCAGGTCTTTATAAAGCCTGACCGCGCTGTGCTCGTCACTCTGCTCCACAGACAGGCAGTGTAGGGAGAGCTGCTGCTGATTGAGGGACAGATTTGTGGCCTTTCAGCTAGTGTAGGCACAGGGCTGCCAGTCTAATTACCACAACAGTCCTTCTGAGGACTAATAGAGCTGTATACAGGCAGGCAGGGAGCCAGGGTATATAGCAAACTTCACTGTGCCAGTATACCAGCCTGCATCACATCTGGGGCTGATGTGCGGACTTTAAATCTCCTCTATCCATCCCAAAACAGTCCTATTAAGGATTAATTTAAATCTCTATAGGCAAGAGAGGTATATAGCTCCATTTTCTAGACCTCACAAGACACTGTCTACTGGTACGCAGCATTTGTAGCAGGTGTGTAGCCTGTAATATCTACGTTTTCTTCTCTCCATCCCAAAACAGTCCTATTAAGGATTACACTGTGTTCCAAATTATTAAGCAAATTGGTTTTAAGTGTCATAGGATTGTTTTTTCATTGTTTGTCAATGAAATCCATTGCTGGTCTTGTGTCTCAGGGTCTTTGGATCACTGAAATCAATCTCAGATCCCTGTGATAATTAGTTTGGCAGGTGAGCCCAATAAAAGGAAAACTGGGTGTTCCACAATATTATGCAGCCACAGTTTAAGTAATATGGGAAAGAAAAAGGATGTCTGCTGCCGAAAAGCAACAAATAGTGCAATGCCTTGGACAAGGGATGAAAACATTAGATATTGCACGAAAACCTAAGCGTGATCATCGTATTGTGAAGAGATTTGTGGCTGATTCTGAGTACAGATGTGTTCGTGCAGATAAAGGCAGAATGAAGAAGGTTTCTGCCAGGCAAGTTCATCGGATTAAGAGAGCAGCTGCTAAAAAGGCCTTACAAACCAGCAAACAGATATGTGAAGCTGCTGGAGCCTCTGGAGTCCCTCCAACCTCAAGGTGTAGGATCCTTCAAAGGCTTGCTGTGGTGCATAAACCTAGTATTCAGCCACCCCTAAACAGTGCTCACAAGCAGAGACAGTTGCAGGGGACCCAGACATACATGAAGACTAATTTTCAACCAGTCTTGTTTACTGATGAGTGCGAGCAACCCTGGATGGTCCAGATGAATAGAGTAGTGGATGGTTGGTGGATGCCACCATGTCCCAACAAGGCTGCGACGTCAGCAAGGAGGTGGAGGAGTCATGTTTTGGGCTGGAATCATTGGGAAACAGCTGGTAGGCCCCTTTAAGGTTCCTGAAGGTGTGAAAATGATCTCTGCAAAGTATATAGAGTTTCTGACTGAGAACATTCTTCCATGGTACAAAAAGCAGAAACAGGAGCAAAATCATCCTCATGCATGACAATGAACCTACATGCTACAAAGAATACCTCTGTGCCATTGGCTGCTATGGGCATAAAAGGAGATAAACTCATGGTGTGGCCACCATCTTCCCCTGACTTCAACCCTATAGAGAACCTTAGGAGTATAATCAAGCAAAAGATCTATGAGGGTGGGAGGCAGTTCACATCAAAACAGCAGCTCTGGGAGGCGATTCTGACATCATGCAAAGAAATACAAGCAGAAACTCTCCAGAAACTCACAATATCAATAGATGCTAGAATTGTGAAGGTGAGATCAAAGAAGGGTTCCTATGTTACCATGTAACTTGGCCTGTTAGGATGTTTTGGTGTTAAATAGCTTTTTATTTCAGTGAATGTGACCTCCTAATGTTGCAAATTGAACAAATCAGCATTTTCAGTTCTTTCAAACATATCAAATGTTTAGAAACTCTCCTGTGCCGAATAATGTGTGTTACCACCCGGGGGTCTGCCGCCCGTGCCCCGCTGCCTCCACTCCCCCGGCTCCTACCGCTCCTGTCCGGTGTCAAGGATCCCGGGTGTCGTCTGTCCGCCGACGGCTCCGGGGCGCTGGCAGCCGCCGCCCACTGGTCGGTCGGGTTGCGGCTTCCAGGGCTTCGTCTTCCTTGCCGTATGCTCCTCGGGTGCGCGCACTCGTCCCCAGCCGCAGGGTTCCAGCACCCTCTGCTTGAGTAGCGCTGCTCATCTCCTCACTTCCGGGGCTACTGCTTGAGCTTATGAAATTCCATCTCCAAATCAGTATCTGCTGGAGAACTGCAGGGAACATGCTCCTCCCCTCAGCCAATCACCATGCCTCTGTGTCCTGCCAATCAGGAGTACCCTGCTGTACTATAAGCTTCCTGTTTCCTGTCAGTCTTTGCCAGGGCAATTTCTATTTAGTAAAGTTGCTTTTCCTGGTCTGGTCAGGTTGTTCCTTATTTTGCTTGATATCTGATTTCTGTGTGTTACTTCCTGCAGATCTCATCCCTGCCAGCTCCTCGCTGACTTCCGTGTTCTTGGCCTGCTACCCGGATCTCTTCCTAGCTGAAATCGCTGTCTCAAGTCCTGCTCCGGATTCCACGTGTTCCCGGTTCCCCTTGTCCACTTCTATACCCGGTTGCTGTGTTGTTTCCACGTTGCCTTGGGTCGGTTTAACACCCGTGTCCGCTTCATTGGTCCTTCCGAGGTTAGTACCGGCGGTATCCCTGTATAGGGGTTAAGCGCTCCGGGGCCTCCTTCAGTGGTGTTCCGGTGCTGTGGCCGTGTTGCCCTCCCCTGGGGTGTGGGTTCTTGTTTTGTTCAATAAACCTGTTGACTCTACTGTACTGGTCCGCCTCTCTATCATCCTGGTATCAGCATCCGCATTACGTGGTCCAGTGGGTCCACGTGTGGGGTCCGTCAGTAGGACGTGACAGATCTTGCCTTGGCCATGGACCCCGCTGATACCAGATTTGATGCCCAAAGAGAGCTGGCCGGACTCCGCCAAAGTCACGACCAAGTTGTGGCATTTATCCAGTCTCTAGAGGCCCGCTTAGGGGCGCTCTCCACCACTAATCCCTCTCTCTCTTCTGAGATTTTGGGTCTCCACCAGGAGTTGGACCATCAGAGAGGGATACAGACTCGGATGCTATCCCATATGGCCTCCGTGGACGATCGGCTTACCAGCCTACAGAGAACAACGGGAACCCCAGGTTCCGTCCCCGTGCTACCAGCGGGAGCTCCGGCCGGAGCTGTGTCTTCACCACGCCTGTGCCAGCCCACCAGGTACGCAGGGGATCCTAAAGCATGTCGGGGGTTTATTAACCAGTGCTAACTCCACTTCCGTTTACTACCACACCAATACCCGACGGATGAGGCAAAAGTGGCGTTTCTGGCTTCGCACCTCGAGGGAGAAGCACTGGCGTGGTTCAACCCGTTATTGGAGAGAGAGGATCCCATCGTGTCCAACCTCCGGGCGTTCCTGGACACCTTTCGTAGGACCTTTGATGAGTCGGGACGGGTGGCCTCCGCCACCGAGGCACTCTTCAACCTACGACAAGGTAACCTGTCTGTTGGGCAGTATGCCATCCGATTCCGTACTCTGGCTTCCGAACTCCGCTGGGCGGATGAGCCTTTAGTCGGTGTCTTCCGCCGGGGGTTGTCAAGCCGGATCAAAGATGAACTGGCGGTTCGGGACCTGCCCAGCTCCCTGGAGGAGTACATCACCCTCGCTGTCCGAATTGACCGTCGTCTTCAGGAGCGGTCCCAGGAGAGAACGCAGGAGAGGACGCAGGAGAGAAGACCCCTTCGCTTGGCTCCCACTTTCCAGCGACCCCTTCTTCGGGTACCCGCAGCACCTCCGGCAGGTCACGAGGCCATGCAGGTGGATCGCGTCCCCTCCCGGACCCAGACGAGGGAGGAGAGGATCACCCGGGGCCTGTGCCTTTACTGTGGAGGATCTGACAACTTTCGTTGCCAATGCCCCAAGCGGCCGGAGAACCTTCATCTAGGACAGGTAAGAGAGGCCAACCTAACTGAGAGCGATTCCTCTCACCCTCTCACTATTGCCATCCTGGTTAAGGTCGGAGACAAACGCCATTCGGAGGTGGCTTACCTGGATTCCGGGTCTGCAAGTAACATCGTGCAACAAGAAGCGGCACAGCACTACGGTATTCCCATATACCCCTGCAGCATCCCGCGTCATCATCTCGGTCGATGGGAGACCCTTACAGGACGCTGTGACGGGCGTCACCGGAGAGGTGGAAATACAAGTCGGTGCTTTGCACACGGAACGCCTCACCTTCTATGTCCTACCGAACCTGTCTCCTCCGTTTATGCTCGGTCTTCCATGGCTCCGCATGCATGAACCAGTACTGGAATGGAGAACAGGTGAGGTCCTGCGGTGGGAGCAGGCTTGCCATAGCCGATGCCTTCTTCCCGTTTCCCCCGTCCGGTTGCAACCTTCACCGGCAGCACTGCCCGGGCTGCCCTCGGCCTATTGGTCGTATGCCGACGTCTTCGACAAGAAGGAGGCCGAGACGTTACCCCCGCACAGACCCTATGACTGTCCTATTGACCTGGTTGCCTGGGGCTCCACTCCCGAAAGGCCGTATCTACCCGTTAAACCCTGCCGACAGCCAGGCAATGTCTGAATACGTAAAGGACAGCCTGGCGCGGGGTTTCATTCAGAAGTCCTCCTCGCCCGCAGGGGCAGGGTTCTTCTTCGTGAAGAAGAAGGATGGCTCCCTACGACCATGCATAGACTATCGGGGTCTCAACGCCATCATGGTGAAGAATAAATACCCGCTTCCCCTCATACCGGAGCTTTTCGACCGGCTACGTGGATTCCGGGTCTTCACAAAGCTGGACCTCCGAGGGGCGTACAACCTTGTCCGGATACGAGCAGGAGACGAGTGGAAGACCGCCTTCAACACCCGGGACGGACACTACGAGTATAAGGTAATGCCTTTCGGTCTCAGTAACGCTCTTGCTGTCTTCCAGGAATTCGTGAACGATGTCTTCCGGGACCTCCTGTACGTGTGTGTCGTGGTCTACCTGGATGATATCCTGGTGTTTTCTCCGGACCTTCCCACTCACAGGCGAGATGTCCGACGGGTCCTACTCCGGTTACGGGAGAACCAGTTATTTGCCAAGTACGAGAAATTCTTGTTCGAGCGGACATCTTTGCCCTTCCTGGGCTACGTTATCTCCGACGTCGGTCTTGAGATGGACCCAGAAAAGGTTTCCGCAGTCCTGTCGTGGCCTCGACCCATGGGACTCAAGGCCATCCAGAGGTTCCTGGGCTTCGCCAACTACTATCGGCAGTTCATCCCTCATTTCTCCGATGTGGTCAAGCCACTTACCGCATTGACCCGAAAGGGGACGCCTGCTAAGGCTTGGACCCCCGAGGCCGAAACCGCCTTCGCAACGCTCAAGAGTGCCTTTTCCTCGGCTCCAGTTCTCCACAGGCCTGTGACGGATAAACAGTTCTTTCTGGAGGTGGACGCGTCCTCCTCCGGAGCCGGAGCCGTCCTCACCCAGAAGTCCTCCTCAGGGCGTATGGTGACATGCGGCTTTTTCTCTAAAGCTTTTTCCTCCTCAGAACGGAACTACTCCATAGCGGATCGGGAGCTGCTGGCCGTCAAAATGGCGCTGGAGGAATGGCGATACCTCCTGGAGGGCGCGGTACACCCCGTGGTGATCTACACCGATCACAAGAACCTGGCATATATACAGTCGGCCCAGAGACTCAATCCCCGACAAGCTCGATGGTCACTGTTCTTCCGCTTTGATTTTCGTCTCCATTTTCGCCCAGCAGACAAGAACATCAAGGCGGATGCCTTGTCCCGGTCCTTCCTCGTAGAGGATCAAGAGGAGGAGCCCCGATCCATCATCGATCCGTCCAACATCTGCATGGTGGCACCACTCCGTCTGTCCCTACCGCCTCCAGGTAAGACGCTGGTACCCGAGGCTAATCGGAAGCACGTCATTCGCTGGGGTCATTCATCCAGACTCGCAGGCCATGCGGTGGTAACGAAGACCCAGCTCCTGATTGGTCGGTACTACTGGTGGCCGCAGATGCTTCAGGACATCTCCGACTATGTCTCCGCCTGTTCTTCCTGTGCTCGAAACAAGACGCCCAAGCGACGGCCCGTCGGGCCCCTTTTGCCCTTGCCGGTGCCCTCGGAACCATGGAGGCACATCGCCATGGACTTCGTCACCGACCTTCCTGTCTCCTCCGGCAACACTGTGGTATGGGTCGTGGTCGACAGGTTCTCCAAGATGGCTCATTTCGTTCCCCTGCCCGGTCTTCCGTCTGCTCCCAGATTGGCTGAGCTGTTCGTGTCACATGTTCTCCGTCTGCATGGTCTTCCCTCTAACATTGTCTCCGACAGGGGTGTACAGTTCGTCTCCAGGTTCTGGCGTTCTCTCTGCAAGAAGCTCGATGTCAACCTCGACTTCTCTTCAGCTTATCATCCACAGTCCAATGGGCAGGTCGAACGGGTAAATCAAGTGTTGTCCGGGTACCTGCGACACTTCGTCAACGCCCACCATGACGACTGGTCCTCCCTGCTTCCCTGGGCCGAATTTTCCTATAACAACCATGTTGGTGAGTCCTCCCGTAACACCCCTTTCTTTATAGTCTACGGACACCATCCTAGGGTCCCACGTCCCGTGGCGGACGCAACTCCAAATGCAGCTGCAGACGCGCTGGCTCGGGACTTTGCCAAGATCTGGGAGGCGACCCGCACAGCCCTGGAGAGGGCTTCCCAGCGGATGAAGGGTCATGCCGACAAACGCCGTCTGGACTCACCCCTGTTCAACCCCGGAGGCAAGGTATGGCTCTCCTCCAAGTATGTACGCCTCAAGATGCCTTCCTAAAAGCTCGGTCCCCGTTATATCGGTCCCTTTCCTGTAGTTCGGACACTGAATGAGGTCTGCTACCAGCTACGATTACCTCCATCACTGCGTATCCATAACTCTTTCCACCGTTCTCTCCTCAAGCCTCTGGTCCTCAACCGCTACTCCCCGGATCCGGACACGCATCCCCCACCGGTCACGGCTTCCGACGTATTCGAGATCAGTGCTATTCTGGACATGAGAATGAGGGGCCGTTCTAAGTGGTATTTGGTCGACTGGAAAGGGTTTGGTCCCGAGGAACGGTCCTGGGTACCCAGGCGGACGTCAATGCCCGCGCCTTCGCGCAGGTTTCTGGCCGGGTTCCGTCCGGGGGGGCGTGGAGGGGGGGGTTACTGTTACCACCCGGGGGTCTGCCGCCCGTGCCCCGCGGCCTGCTGCCTCCACTCCCCCGGCTCCACCGCTCCTGTCCGGTGTCAAGGATCCCGGTTGTTGTCGACGGCTCCGGGGCGCTGGCAGCCGCGCCCACTGGTCGGTCGGGTTGCGGCTTCCAGGGCTTCTCTTCCTTGCCAGTATGCTCCTCGGGTGCGCGCACTGTCCCCAGCCGCAGGGTTCCAGCACCCTCTGCTTGAGTAGCGCTGCTCATCTCCTCACTTCCGGGGCTACTGCTTGAGCTTATGAAATTCCATCTCCAAATCAGTATCTGCTGGAGAACTGCAGGGAGCATGCTCCTCCCCTCAGCCAATCACCATGCCTCTGTGTCCTGCCAATCAGGAGTACCCTGCTGTACTATAAGCTTCCTGTTTCCTGTCAGTCTTTGCCAGGGCAATTGCTATTTAGTGAAGTTGTTTTTCCTGGTCTGGTCAGGTTGTTCCTTATTTTGCTTGATATCTGATTTCTGTGTGTTCCTTCCTGCAGATCTCATC